>LPNX010050349.1:246276-264005 GCA_001517045.1 Pseudotsuga menziesii
GAATATTATGTTTCCCTTGTGGTTTGAATTTTGTACTTTGGTGGGTTGTTTTAGAATAATCCCACTTGTTATGCATGCTTTAAATGGTAAACATATCCCATGTGATTTAAATGATGATGATGATGAACTAGATGACAATGACAGTGATGATGTTTTTAAAGAAGACGATGATGGAAATGATGATGATGATGATCATCATCATCATCGTCATCTTTGTCATTGTCATCATGATTATCACAATAGTCATCATCATCAGAATAATCATCATCACCATTGTCCTTGACATCATCATCATGATTATTGACATTTTCATCAGTTATTCATCATTACCTTTGGCATAAGAAAATAGCATCTACCCAAAATATGTGATTAGTGGAAAAGGGTCATGGAGGACACACACGATTTATGCATGACAAATAACAACTTATTTTTTAAGATGATCAACATCATCATTCTGATTGTACTCATCATCATTGTCATTGTCATCATCACCATCATCACCATTCATTTCATTGCCATCATAATCATCGACAATGTCATCATTGTCATTATCCTCCTCCTCATCATCATCATAATCGTCGTCGTCATCATCATTGTTGTCATTATCCTCATTATCAACAACATTATCATCATCATCATAACCATCCTCAATATCATAATCATTATCCTCATTTTCATCTTCAACATCTAGGTGTAAAACTGGATGCAAAAGTGGATAAAAACATGGATGCAAAAAAGGATGCAACAAAAGTAGGCACAAAAGTGGGCGCATAATGGGGTGCACCAAAAATGGATGAAAAAGGTGATGCAAAAGTGGATGCAAAAAATGATGCAACCATGGAAGCAAAACATGATGAAAAAAGTGGCACAAAAGTGGATACAACCATGGATGTAAAATTGGATGCAAAAGTTGAAGCAAAAGTGGGTGTAAAAGTAAGCGCAAAAATGGGTGTGAATTGGGACATGAAAAAAGTGGATGCAAACATGGATGCAATAGTAGATGCAAAAAAAGACATAAACATGGATGCAAAAAGGGATGAAAACGTGGGTGCAAAAGTGGATGAAAAAATGGATGCAAAAGTGGATGCAAAAATGGCTAAAACAAAACAAGATGCAAAACTAGACTCAAAACAGGATGTAAACTTTGATGCAAAACTTGGTGCACGAAGGGATGCAAAAGAAGAAGCAGAAGTGGATGCAAAAGTGGATGTAAAAAAGGATGTAAAAGTGGATGACTATTATGTATATTATACCATTCTTTCTTATGTATATTGTACCATTCTTTCTTACAAATAATATCTCCATTAAACCTCATGTCATTTACTTTCCTAACAGTAGGCCATGCATGGCCATGGCCATGGATTTTTGACATGATTGTGTGGGAAAGGAGTGAATTAAAGACAAATTCCCTAATGCCATTTTTTTAAGAGTTTCATACCCCTTCTAGCAGCTGCAATGGCTTTCCTATCCACATGTTGAAGACAATCTTGTTTGCAACATTCATCTGCTGCCAAAAGTCAGATTTCTTTCTCTTCATCTCTTCGTATTTGAAAGTTTTGAACTTTTTTTGTAGCCACAACTTGTTTAATCCTTTTATATGTCCTCGTTATGTGCATAGTAATTGAGCCTGGATCTTTTTCATTCACCCTTAAAATCTCACCTTCATTTTCCACCAACTTATTTATTGGCCATCTAGCCAAACAATGTATAGACTTATCCCCAATCCTACATCTTTCACAATTTCTTTCTATGTCTTCCACAAAAACATTGAATTCCTTTTCACCTAACATTTCACCCTCAACCATGTCATCCTCACGGACATTAACTATGATCCCTTTGGCAATGCACATGCTTGTTCCCGTGCATTCATGTGTAAGAGAAACCTATTTACATGTGAATGTAAACCTATATTGGGGAGTATTTACTATATGATCATGACAATGAGGTTTCAAATCTGATTCTGGCCAAATCTTGTAAGATCCCAATGCACCCCCTAGTGTATTCTCAAATCCTGTTGGATGTGGAAAAAGAGCATCATGTTTTAACACCTTCTCAATGTTAACCACTATGGATCCTTTATTTACCATCCTTCCATGCACCTTATGACCAGTCTTTGTATTGAATATGGAGTCTTCACCCACCTTCACTCTACATTGCAAAAGATCTACCGTGTCTCCAATAGAAAATGCAAAAGAGACATTTTCACATATACTGCAAATTAAACAAACTTAGTATTTGCTCAAAAAAACAAGCAATGTACTATCAAAACCACTTAACATGTGCTTCAAGATTTTGATTTACCTTTGTTATGCCTCAAATCTATGATCTTCCATGAATGTAAGTCGCCTTCATCAACATCTTCCACAACCAAATGTGGTTCAATGACATGAATTATCAAAACCATAACATATCCTACATTAAGTCTTTCTCCACCATAATGAGTTGTAGTCTCTATAGATTCAACCCTTCCTAGTCCAATAACTTGACCATTAATTACAAGGTCAACATAGTCCCCTCTTGTAAAAATTATATTTTCCATTATAACTCCTCCCAATTTCTGTAACACATTTGATTTGTAGTTTGTAATTAAGGTTAAACCATATGAAGTGTATGTTCAAAAAAGTAATATAGTTGCAATAATTCAAAACAATAGGGTAGCCCTTTTGTATGCCACAAAACATTGTTCCCCTACATCTTGTGCGCGCTAGCAAAAGGGAATTTGCATGTAAATTGTATAAAATATATATAAAGAGATAACAATAAGAGATCCAAGAAATATTAGAGAATGACAGATATCAACTCAGATAAAACCACCAAATTCCTTTTTGACTTTGGACATGGCACTTATATTATTGATGTATGTGTATGAATGTGCTGGAAATCTAGCTAGAGTTAGCTTTTGTTCTTAAAATGTTACACGATAAATGAAAGTTAATGTGTGTTAGTTTTTCTAATGTAGTTTTCCATCTAACAGAACCACATTTTCATCAATCACATTACACCATGATGAAAATCTAGATGGAGTTAGCTTTCATTCATAAAACATTGCATGGTGACTAAAAGCTAATTTGTGTTAGTATTCATAAGGTAGTTTTCCATCTAACACAACCACATTGTCATCAAATACATTACACCATAATGAAAATCTAGTGGAGTTAGCTTCCTTCTAACAACATGGCATGATGAGTGAAACCTAACGTGCGATAGCTTTCATAAAGAAGTTTTCCATCTAACACAACTACATTGTCATCAATCACATTGCACCACGATGAAAATCTAACTAGAGTTAGCTTTCGTTCTTAAAACATTGCATGGTCAGTGAAATCTAAAGTGTGTTACTTTTCATAAGATAGTTTTTCATCTCACACGATGACATTTTCATTAATCACATTGCATCGTTTTCCATCTAAAATAACTGTTAGAATAATCAAACCCATAGTATTACCCACTTAGACATTAATTCATTTATTTTTGTCTTATTTGCCTAGTTCATGAGTCCCACCATGTGCAAGTTGCTAATTGCCTATCCATAGAGGTCAAACTTGCCATCTTTGACTCATGTAGCGCTTGGGAAATCCTTAGGAATCAAATCTGCTTTATTCCTGGCCTTCTAGGCGCCCTTCTGCTTTTTTTGCTTTATTGCCTGCTTTTTCAGTGTTTTAAGGCACATAGGAAAGCAAGACTAGGTGAGGTGAACTTGTTTTTTGCCCCTTTCATCCTCCACTCTTTCCTCCATGAAAAAGCATGTATGAGTTTCCATTCCACCACTCATTAGCTTGCCCATGCACCCTTACCAATTCGTGAGCCTCATGACAGATTTGGGATCAGCTTTTTACACCTATGGGGGATTTGCCTATTTTGGGTAAGCCTGCTTTATGCTAGTTTTGGATGCCTCCTTATGCATTCGATCTATTGATGTATTCTATATATTCAGCAACCTATGTTATTATAGGGTTGGCTATTGTACACTCAGTTAATATAATTTTGTGTTACAGCTCCATATTCAGTCTCCATTGTTAGCAATTTTGCATGATCAATTGATAATTGTTGTGGGTAAAATTAATCTACTGCTGGACTGAATTTCTACAACAACTACATTGTCATCAATCACATTGCACCATGATGAAAATCTATCTAGAGTTAGTTTTCTTTCTTAAAACATTGCATGGTCAATGAAATCTAAAGTGTGTTACTTTTCATAAGATAGTTTTTTATCTCACATGATGACATTGTCATTAATCACATTGCATCACGATGGAAATCTAGTTACAATTATCTTTCGTTCTTAAAACATTGCATTGTGAGTGAAAGTTAATGTGTGTTAGTTTTCATAATGCAGTTTTAAATCTAACACAACCACATTGTCATCAATCACATTGCACCATGATGAAAATCTAGCTGGAGTTGGCTTTCATTCTTAAAACATTGCACGGTGAGTGAAAGCTAATGTGTGTTATTTTTCATAAGGTACTATTTTATCTAAAATAACCACATTATCATCAAATATATCACACCATGAGGGAAATTTAGCTAGAGTTAGCTTTCATTTTAACAACATGGTACGATGAGAGAAATCTAATGTGTGTTAGCTTTCATAAGGTAGTTTTTCATCTACCACAACCACATTGTCATCAATTACATTGTACTGCAATGGAGATCTAGTTGGAGTTAGATTTAGTCCTTAAATCGTTGCACGATGAGTGAAACCTAATGTGTGTTAGCTTTCATAATGTAGTTTTTCATCTAGCACAACCACATTGTCATCAATCACAATTCACCATGATGGAAATCTAGACGAAGTTAGCTTTGGTAAAACTTAATGTGTGTTAGTTGTCATAAGTTAGTTTTCCATCTAACACAACCACATTGTCCTCAAATACATTATACCATGATGGAAATCTAACTGGAGTTAGCTTACCTTCTAACAACATGGCATGATGAGTGAAAGATAATGTGTGTTAGTTCATCGCACCATGATGGAAAGCTAGCTGGAGTTAGCTTTTGTTCTTAAAACATTGCACGTTGAGTGAAAGTTAATGTGTGCTAGTTTTCATAAGGTAGCTTTCTATTTAAAACAACCACATTGTCATCAAATACATAACACGATGATGAAAATCTAGCTATAATTAGCTTTATTTTTAACAACGTGTTAGCTTTCATTCTTAAAGCATTGTACGGTGATTGAAAGCTAATGTGTGTTATCTCATTGCACCAAGATGAAAATCTAGTTGGAGTTAGCTTTTGTTTTTAAAACATTGCACGGTGAGTGAAAGTTAATGTGTGTTAGAATTCATAAGGTAGTTTTCTATCTAAAAGAGTCACATTGTCATCAAATACATAACACCATGACGGAGAGTCTAGCTGAAGTTAGCTTTAGTCCTTAAATCATTGCACGATGAGTGAAATCTAATGTGTTATCTTTCATAATGTAGTTTCCATTTAACACAACCACTTTGTCATCAATCACAATGCACCATGATAGAAATCTAGTTGGAGTTGGCTTTCATAAGATAGTTTTTAATATAACACAACCACTTTGTCATTAAATATATTACACCATGATGGAAATCTAGTTGGAGTTAGCTTTCCTCCTAACAACATGGCACGATGAGTGAAAGCTCATGTGTGTTAGCTCATTACACCATGATGAAAATCTAGCTGCAATTAGTTTTCTATCTAACACAACCACATTGTCACATTGCACCGTGATGGAAACCTAGCTGGAGTTAGTTTTCGACCTTAAATCGTTGCACGGTGAGTGAAATATAATGTGTGTTAGCTTTCATAATGTAGTTTTTCATTTAGCACAACCACATTGTCATCAATCAAAATGCGCTATGTTAGAAATCTAGCTAGATTTAGCTTTCATTCTTAAAACATTGCACAGTTTGTAATAGCTTATGTGTGTTAGCTTTCGTAAGGTAGTTTTTCATCTAACACAGCTACATTGTCATTAAATACATTACACCATAATGCAAATTTATCTGGAGTTAGCTTTCCTTCTAACAACATGGCATGATGAGTGAAAGCTAATGTGTGTTAGCTTTTATAAGGTAGTTTTTCATCTAACACAACCACATCGTCATCGATCACATTACTCCGTGATGAAAATATAGCTGGAGTTAGCTTTCATCCTTAAATCATTGCATGGTGAGTGAAGCATAATGTGCATTAGCTTTCATAATGTAGTTTTCCATCTAGCACAACCACATTGTCATCAATCACAATGCACCATGATAGAAATATAGCTAGAGTTAACTTTCTTTCTTAAAACATTGCACGGTCAGTAAAGCTAATGTATGTTAGATTTCATAAGGTAGTTTTTCATCTAACACAACCACATTGTTATCAAATACATTACATCATAATGGAAATCTAGTTGGAATTAGCTTTATTTCTAACAACATGGCACTATAGGGAAAAGTTTATTGTGTTAGTTCATTACACCATGATGGAAATCTAACTGGAGTTAGCTTTCAATTTAACAACATGGCACGATGAGTGAAATCTAATGTGTGTTAGCTTTCATAAGATAGTTTTCTATGTAACACAACCACATTGTCATTAAGCACATTGCACCATGTTGAAAATCTTGCTGGAAATAGCTTTCATCATTAAATCGTTGCACGATGAGTGAAATATAATGTGTGTAAGTTTTCATAGTGTATTTTTTCATCTAGCACAACCACATTGTCATCAATCACAATGCACCATGGTAGAAATCTAGCTGGAGTTAGCTTTTGTTTTTAAAACATTGCAAGATGAGTAAAGCTAATGTTTGTTAGTCGTCATAAGGTATTTTTTCATCTAACACAGTCACATTGTCATCAAATACATCACACCATGATGAAAATCTAGCTGGAGTTAGCTTTCCTTTTAACAACATGGCGCTATAAGGGATAGCTTATGTGTGTTAGCTCATTACACCATGATGGAAATCTAGCTGGAGTTAGCTTTCATTTTAACAACATGGAATGATGAGTGAAAGCGAATGTGTGTTAGCTTTCGTAAGGTAGTTTTCCATGTAACACAACCGCATTGTCATCAACCACATTGCGCCATGTTGAAAATCTAGCTGAAGTTAGGTTTCGTCCTTAAATCCTTGCACGATGAGTGAAATCTAATGTGTATAAGATTTCATAATGTGGTTTTCTATCTAGCATAGCCACATTGTCATCAATAACAATGCGACATGATGAAAATCTAGTTGGAGTTAGATTTCGTTCGTAAAACATTGCATGGTGAGTAAAATCTAATGTGTGTTAGCTTTCATAAGGTAGTTTTTCATCTAGCACTGCCACATTGTCATCAAATACTTTACACCATGATGAAAATCTAGCAGAAGTTAGTTTTCCTTCTAACGTGGCACTATGAGTGAAATCTTATGTGCGTTAGCTCATTACACCATTATGAAAATCTAACTAGAGTTAGCTTTCTTTTTAACAACATGGAACGATGAGTGGAAGCCAATGCGTGTTAGATTTCATAACATAGTTTTCCATCTAACACAACCACATTGTCAAATTGCACCATCATGAAAATCTCGCTGGAGTTAGCTTTCAACCTTAAATCGTTACACGGAGAGTGAAATGTAACGTGTGTTAGCTTTCATAATGTAGTTTTCCATTTAGCACAACCACGTTGTCATCAATCAAAATGCACAATTTTGAAAATCTAGCTCGAGTTAGATTTACTTCTTAAAACGTTGCACGATGAGTAATAGCTAATGTGTGTTATATTTTGTAAGGTAGTTTTTCATCTAACATAGCCATATTGTCATCAAATACATTACACCATGATGCAAATCTAGCTAGAATTAGCTTTCCTTATAAGAATATGGAACGATGAGTGAAAGCTAATGTGTGTTAGATTTCATAAGGTGGTTTTTCATCTAACACAACCACATCATCATCAATCACATTGCATCGTGATAGAAATCTACTAGGGATTAGATTTCGTCCTTAAATCATTGCATGATGAGTGAAATCTAATGTTTTAGCTTTCATAATGTAGTTTTTCATCTAGCACAACCACATTGTCATCAATCACAATGCACCATGATGGAAATCCAGATAGAGTTAGCTTTCGTTCTTAAAAAATTGCACGATGAGTAAAGCTAATGTCTATTAGCTTTCATAAGGTATTTTTCCATCTAACACAACTACATTGTTATCAAATACATTACACCATGATGAAAATCTAGTTGAAGTTATCTTTCAACCTTAAATAGTTGCACGGCGAGTGAAATCTAATGTGTGTTAGATTTCATAATGTAGTTTTGCATCTAGCACAACCACATTGTCATCAATCAAAATGCACCATGTTAAAAATCTAACTAGAGTTATCTTTCGTTCTTAAAACGTTGCACAGTGAGTAATAACTAATTTGTGTTAGCTTTGGTAAGGTATTTTTCCATCTAACACAGTCACATTCTCATCAAATACATTACATCATGATGCAAATCTAGCTCGAGTTAGCTTTCCTTCTAACAACATAACACGATGAGTAATAGCTAATGTGTGTTATCTCATTATGCCATGATGAAAATCTAGCTGGAGTTAGCTTTTCTTCTAACTACATGGCATGATGAGTGAAATCTAATGCGTGTTAGCTTTCATAAAGTAGTTTTCCATCTAACACAACCACATCGTCATCGATTAAATTGCACCGTGATGGAAATCTAGTGGAGTTAACTTTCGTCCTTAAATCATTGCACAGTGAGTGAAGTCTAATGTGTGCTAGCATTCATAAGGTAGTTTTTCATCTGGTACAACCACATTGTCATAAATCACAATGCACCATCATGAAAATCTAGCTAAAGTTGGCTTTCATTCTTAAAACATTGTACGGTGAGTAAAGCTAATGTCTGTTAGCTTTCATAAGGTAGCTTTCCATCTAACAAAGCTACATTGTTATCAAATACATTACACCATGATGGAAATCTAGTTGGAGTTAGCTTTCCTTCTAACAACATGGCACTATAAGTGACAACTTATGTGTGGTAGCTCATTACACCATGATGGGAATCTAGTTGGAGTTAACTTTCATTTTAACAACATGGCATGATGAGTGAAAGCTAATGTGTGTTAGCTTTCATAAGGTAATTTTCCATGTAACATCACCACATTGTCATCAATCACATTGCACCGTGTTGGAAATCTAACTGGAGTTAGCTTTCATCCTTAAATTGTTGCACGGTTAGTGAAATCTAATGTGTAAGCTTTCATAGTGTATTTTTCTCTCTAGCACAACCACATTGTCATCAATCACAATGCCCCATGATGGAAATCTAGCTGGAGTTAGCTTTCATTCTTAAAACATTGCACTGTGAGTAAGCTAATTTCTGTTAGCTTTCATAAGGTAGTTTTCCATCTAACATGACCACATTGTCTTCAAATAAATTACTCCATGATCAAAATCTAGCTGGAGTTAGTTTTTATTGTAACAACATGGAACTATAAGGGAAATCTTATGTGTGTTAACTTATTATACAAAGACTAGAGTTAGCACAATCACATTGTCATCAATCACAATGCACCATGATGGAAATTTAGTTGGAGTTAGTTTTCATTCTTAAAACATTGCACCGTGTGCAAAATTTAATGTCTGTTAGTTTTCATAAAGTAGTTTTCCATCAAACACAGTCACATTGTCATCAAATATATTACACCATGATGTAAAACTAGTTGGAGTTAGATTTTCTTCTGACATCATGGCACTATGAGTGAAAGCTTATGTGTGTTAGTCCATTACACCATGATGAAAATCTAGCTATAATTAGCTTTCATTTTAACATGGCACGATGAGTGAAAGCTAATGTGTGTTAGCTTTCATAAGGTAGTTTTTCATCTAACACAACCACATCGTCATCGATCACATTGTATTGCGATGAAAATCTAGCTGGAGTTAGCTTTCGTCCTTAAATCATTGCATGGTAAGTGAAATATAATGTGTGTTAGCATTCATAATGTTGTTTTCCATCTAGCACAACCACATTGTCATCAATCACAATGCACCATGATGGAAATCTAGCTAGAGTTAGCTTTCATTTTTAAACATTGCACGGTGAGTAAAGCTAATGTCGATTAGCTTTCATAAGGTAGTTTTTCATCTAACATAGCCACATTGTCATCAAATACATTACACCATGATGAAAATCTAGCTAGAGTTAGCTTTCCTTTTAAAAACATGGCACTATGAGGAAAAGCTTGTGTGTGTTATCCCATTACACCATGGTGAAAATCTAGCTAGAGTTAGATATCATTTTAACAATATTGCACGATGAGTGAAAGTTAATGTGTGTTAGCTTTCATAAGTTAGTTTTTTATCTAACGCAACCACATTGTTATCAATCGCATCGCACCGTGATGGAAATCTAGCTAGAGTTAGCTTTCATTCTTAAATCATTGCACTGTGAGTGAAATCTAATGTATGTAGCCTTTCATAATGTAGTTTTTCATTTAACACAACCACATTGTCACATTACACCATGATGGAAATCTAGCTGGAGTTAGCTTTCAACCTTAAATTGTTGCACGGTGAGTGAAATCTAATGTGTGTTAGCTTTCATAATGTAGTTTTCCATTTAGCACAACCACATTGTCATGAATCAAAATGCACATGTTGAAAATCTAGCTAGAGTTATCGTTCATTATTAAAACGTTGCATGGTGAGTAATAGCTAATGTTTGTTATCTTTCGTAAGGTATTTTTCCATCTAACATAGCCACATTGTCATCAAAGATGCAAATCTAGTTGGAGTTAGCTTTCTTTTTAACAACATGCACGATGAGTGAAATCTTATGTGTGTTAGCTAATTACAACATGATGAAAATCTAGCTGGAGTTAGCTTTCCTTTTAACTACATGGAACAATGAGTGAAAGCTATTGTGTGTTAGTTTTCATAAGGTAGTTTTTCATCTAACACAACCACATCGTCATCGATCACATTGCACAGTTCGTCTATTAAAACATTGCAAGGTAAGTAAAGCTAATGTTTGTTAGCTTTCATAATGTAGTTTTCCATCTAACACAACCACATTGTTATCAAATACATTACACCATGATGGAAATATAGCTGGAGTTAGCTTTTCTTCTAACAACATGGCACTATAAGGGAAAGCTTATGTGTGTTAGCTCATTACACCATGATGGAAATATAGCTAGAGTTAGCTTTCATTTTAACATGGCACGATGAGTGAAAGATAATGTGTGTCAGCTTTCATAAGGTAGTTTTCCATGTAAGATAACCACATCATCTTAGATCACATTGCACCGTGATGGAAATCTAGATGGAGTTAGCTTTCATCCTTAAATAATTGCACGGTGAGAGAAATCTAATGTGTGTAAGATTTCAGAGTGTAGTTTTTCATCTAGCAAAACCACATTGTCATTAATCACAATGCACCATGATGGAAATCTAGTTGGAGTTAGATTTCATGCTTAAATCATTGAACATTGATTAAAGCTAATGTCTATTAGCTTTCATAAGATAGTTTTCCATCTAACACAGCCACATTGTTATCAAATCCATTAGAGCACGATGAAAATCTAGCCAGAGTTAGATTTTCTTCTAATAACATGGCACTATAAGGGAAAGCTTATGTGTGTTAGCTCATTACACCATGATGTAAATCTAGCTAGATTTAGCTTTCATTTTAACAACATGGCACAATGAGTGAAAGCTAATGTGTGTTAGATTTCATAAGGTAGGTTTCTATGTAACACAACTACATTGTCATCAATCACATTGCACCGTGTTGGAAATCTAGCTGGAGTTAGCTTTCATCCTTAAATCATTGCACAATGAGTGAAATCTAATTTGTGTAAGCTTTCATAGTGTAGTTTTTCATCTAGCACAACCACATTGTCATCAATCACAACGCACCATGATGGAAATATAACTGGAGTTAGCTTTCGTTCTTAAAACATTGCACGGTGAGTAAAGATAATGTTTGTTAGCTTTCATAAGGTAGTTTTCCATTTAACACAGCCACATTGTTATAAAATACATTACACCATGATGGAAATATATATGGAGTTAGCTTTTCTTCTAAAAACATGGCACTATAAGGGAAAGATTATGTGTGTTAGTTCATTACACCATGATGGAAATCTAGTTGGAGTTAGCTTTCATTTTAACAACATGGCATGATGAGTGAAAGCTGATGTGTGTTAGCTTTCTTAAGGTAGTTTTTCATGTAACACAGTCACATTATTATCAATCACATTGCACCGTGTCAGAAATCTAGTTGGAGCTAGCTTTCATCCTTAAATCATTACACGGTGAGGAAAATCTAACGTGTGTAAAATTTCATAGTGTAGTTTTCCATTTGTTGCCGCCTTTCACACCTGGGAGGGAACATGGCAGAAATATTCAAGCCACTAGGTGTGTCCTTGGGGGAAAGTCTCGAGTCAAGGTTGTCACCTTGTTCTTGACTCCTCCGTTTAGGCTCAACTCCTAACGAAGCCAAGGGGGTAGACCCTATTAAGTTACTAAGGCAGATTACTTTAGTATGATTATGTTAAATGGAATAAGTTGTTTAGGAGTTTTGAATTAACCATAAATGACCAAATATGACAAGATGAAAAAATGAGCACACGTAAGCACAATGCTGATATACAATTCACATATATCGAAAGAAAATAGCCAGTGCCTTAAAATGGACTCATAAAATAATCAAATTACTTGCATGTGCTTGGAGTGAATGTTTTGAAATTACCTCTTTGTACGTTTTAAGTTAATGTGAAATATGAGTGGATTAAAACTAGGCAAGGGGGGACTCCAGATATACCCGAGGGGTACTTGGAGTATGTCCAAAAATAAACCTTCACGACCACCCGCAAAGAATGTGTGGGATGAATGGAGTCTCTGAGACCGTGTTCATAATACACCCAAAGGTGTAACAAAGATCGGAGCCCCGAGGTCACTATCCAGGAGTTCCCACTTCCTTTGGGTATTTTGCCACCATTTATGGTTTGATCGAGGCGTTGGATTTTCGCCTAAAGGTGGTTAATTAGGGAAGGTGAAGACTAATTAATATAGTCACTCACGTTGCTTTTGATGCAGCTTGACTGATCAGATGAACCGCAACCAAGTGCAGAGCATACACACCAGAGTCTTGTCAATTTTAGTAAATTTTAAATGATGATTTTTTTAGGAAAAAAACCTTCCAGGAACCTCTTTCAGTCCCAGTGGACCTCAATCGAGGAATCAAGGAAGGGGTTGATTTTAAAAGATTGTTTGCAGAGATTAATAATAAGCAACAAAAAGGAAGAAAACCACAAGTTTTCTAATTATTCCTACCATGCATCTCTTTCCCCTTTCGGGTCAATCAGGAAGTCGTGGGATAAGTATTAAGGTTACTTTGAAACTGTAATATAGAATATATGATAAATTAATCAAAGCATGTTATTCTGCATCAATATGTAATATAGAATATGATAAATTAATCAAAGCATGTTATTCTACATCAATGAAACTAATCTAGAGCGCACAAAAATAAGAAAATGCAAAAAACGACAAAAAAGACGTGAATCCCCCCCAGGGGGGATGGGGAATGGGATCGAAAGAGCCTATTCGGAGAAATTTTTTATTATCTGTTGTTACAATATCAATAAAACTATCTAAATTCTTTTGGTTCTTATATAGGATGAAACCAAGATCTTACAAATTGCCCAAAATTAAGATTACAGTCAAAAGGGAGACCCTTGGGGGGATTCAGATGATCCAAAAGCCACTTTTGAACAAAAAATTCTCCTCTTTTTGTCATGCCTACTAAAATACAATGAGATTATTAGAATGAAATATTCTCAAAAGCACTTTGAAAGTACCTTTGGGTCAGCCTACTTTAAACTAAAAAAACTAAGTTAAAACTAGTTAAATCCAGTAAAAAAGGGAACCAAGGAAAGCAAGCTTTCCTTGGGATCTTGGCTTGCTGTTTGGGAAGCCAATGAGATATGCACTGATTGCTGGATTTTATGTTTTAAATAAGAAACAGAAATCTAATGCATGCAAACTACAGATCCTCTTTAAATTGCCATGCAAAACGGATGATTTCCGTAAACTAGATCTAGAATGATTTATGAAACTTTTTAGGAATGAGATCTAGATTATGAGCCTTGAAATAATAGATCTATGTAAGTTTTAATTTAAGATAATAGATCTGAATAATGACAAAGCTTGTAAACAAAGTAACCAGGTAAAAAATTTGATTTTTGAAGGAGGAAGAGAGAGAAAGAGTGTTGGAAGCCTGAGAATGTTGGGCTTTGGAGTCTGCTTTGGTGTAACATCGAGGGACTATGTCCTCCAAAAGATCCTGAAGATGAGGAAGATGCAAACTAGATCAACCCCTTATACAAGTGAGATCACCTGCAACTTAGAAATCCTTGCACAAACAAATGGTTAAAACATAGGTGCTGCTGGAAAAAGATAATTGGAAAGCATGCAATTAAACTTAAAATGTTGATGTATATGTAACTTCAGAATGCATTCTTCTATGTATTCTATGTATTTTATTATGTATTTGAGTCATGTGGTCATACCCCGATGTTCCGATCGGGAGGATTAATAATGTAAACAAGTCATATCAAGTCATTAGGTAAGTCCCCACAGTTTTGGGGCACTTGAGTTATTATACACTAATTAAGGTGTAGGCTCGAGTAGTAATTATTAGGTTGAGCCTACGTGTGAAATGGAAACTTAAGTGAACAGACTAATATAAATAGAGAGTGTGTGTCTCTCTATTTATCACTTGTGAATTACATCACTTGCTCTCTCAAGTGTGGTGCACCTTTGGAGAAGGAAATACTTTGGCTTGACAGAAGACAGAAGGCTGCTGTTGTGTTGGGAGGTCATCTTACTGTTTTGGGGATCACATCTTGTGGTGATACTATATTAGAGTAATTTGAGGGGTTTTCTCCATTTATGTTTTCCCCTCCTAAAATCTTTGTGTCCCTTGTCTCTTGTGATGTGCTTATGTGATTGCTGTGCTTGTTATTCTCTCAGTGAAAAGATCTTAACATGATGCTAGCTTAAATGTTAAAAAACTAACATGGTATCAGAGCTAACCTGAGAAGAAGACATTATGCAGCTACAGGAACTAAGGCTTCCTATTTTGTGGATCTTCGTCCACAGAGTTTCAGCAAAAGTATGCTAGGATGACTCTCCATTGAAGGGTGCATCTTTCTGTCGATGCGGAATTCAATTTCAAGCATTTTCAGTTTCGATGTGGAAATTAGGGATTTCTACAGAAGAGGAATTTTTGAGTGAGACTAACATAGGGTTATTCTCCTCATCAAAACCGAAGTTTAGAGACTTGGATCAAGAAATTTGGTTTGGTGAAACTCCAGGAAAGTCAAACCCTAGTTTGACCCTGAGCTAGGAGAAACCCTAAATACTAAAACTGCTAAGTTTTGGTACAGTCGCTATATTCTGATATTGGCGAAGTCTCAGAAGATAAAAATTGTAGGGGCTGAAGATAAAATCCTGATGAACAGTGTTTCCAAAGTTCAGCCTCTGATTCACTATATTCTGGGAGATATGATCTCTCCAAGTTAGGGTTAAATCCTCTTCCAGAAATCATCCATAAACAGGACACCTGGGGAGATCTGCAATATCTTGGGCTACAGAGGTCCAAATGGAATTCTTGAAGATGTTCCAGAAATGGAACAGACTGTACTTTCTGTGTTCCAAAGTTCAGACTCAGAAGATGAACCAGTGACACGTGGCATGCCGTTCAACTTTGTTATTCTGAACAGTCCTGTAACAGGTCACCTTGGAAAAAGGATCATAAATCCCAAATGGTGAAACCAATTCTGATGAAACCTGTGGTGTTGGATCAAGGACATGTAATTTTACCTCAGTGAGAAATTTCAGACATAGAGGATTATTAATTTCGGAGATATCATAGAAAAAGTAACAGGAATTTCTGTAGAAGAAATCAGAAAATTAGGGCTTCCTGTTCCGGGAGTTTCCCTCCACTGTTATCAGAAAAGGAGTACATTGGACAGCTCCATTTGAAGAGATCTATCTGTTCATCCAATAAGATCTGAAAGATTCCAAGTTTTTAAAATTAGGGTTTCTGTGACAAACCCTAGATCAACGAACTCCGGGACAAGAACGGACACCTCAAATCAGTAAGATCTAATCCTTTGCTATTTCCATTTGAGGTTCTCATTTCAATATGATATATCACATCAGCTTAGTTAAAAGCTTGCGGAAGTTGACAACTTCCAAACCTGGAAGTATATGATTTCTCTGAAGAAAATGGATTGGACACCTACATGAGTATGGAGGTTCCAATTTCAGAGAGAGATGAGGCCAAAGAAGACATCATGCTCATGCTGTAGAGGATGATGAACCATCCATAAAGAGATCCAGATATGAAAGTGAAGATTCTTCAAGAAAGGATGAATATGTTCTAATATCAGCTCTCATAGGTAACATTATTCATGGAAGTGATGATTGGCTTATAGACAGTGGGGCTTCCAAACATATGATGGGATTCAAGGAATATTTTGTGAGACTATCAGAACATGAATGACTGGGAGATGACTACCAATGTCCAATAAAAGGTAGTGGGGAATATTCATACAAGCTAGAATCTGGAATGCAGGTTGCATTCATAGATGGTCAAATCATCATGTGGCCAAAAGGAAAGACTATAGATGATGTGGTAGTGATTTGAGAACAAGAAGGAGGCTTGTATAAATTGAAGGGATATCTAGAACAAGCCTTGATCCATGACACAGTAGAGCCAAATGAGCTTTGACATAGAAGGCTTGCACATGTGCATTACAGAGCACTACCTATTGCAAGCAAATTTGTTGAAGGTCTTCCTGAATCTCAAGATATTTGAAGGGAAGAACAAAATCAGAATATGACCTAAAGAATCCAGTTGAATAATGTGAAGATCTAGAATGCAGAGACCATGCAGTGATAAGAGTCTCTCAAATCAAAGAACAACTTGAAGTGTTAAAAGAAAAAGTGAAGAATGCAAAAGTAGTGATGGCCACCTTGAATGGCCTCCCAGGATCGTAGAATTCATTCATTCAAGGAATGTGTTCCATAAGGAAGTGATTACTTTCAGAAGACTCCGTGAAGAAGAAGAAGCTCGAATCATAAGAAGAGAAGAGAAGATGGGAGCTACTGAAGATCAAGCTATTTCCATCCAAAGAAGATCCCTCAAGCAATGAGGAATATGAAGAACTCAACTCTTGAAGAACTTCTTATCCACCTTAGCTTTTGGATAAGAAACAATCCTATTATGAATGAAGAAGATGATGAAGCTGAAGGCTCAAGAAGGAGTCTACCCTTGAAACAAATAAAGATAAGTATTAAATTGTCATTTCATTATATTATTTTGTTATTCATTTGTTTATATTCAGTTATTGTATTATGCATGATAGGATGTTTGAATTAATGACAGAATACTACTAATATGCATGTGATGGGTAAGTAGCTCATGGGGCTATACAAATTCTCCATTGCTACTTATCTAGAAGGAAACCTCTTTGCTGACATATTGGATTAGTGCACAATCTCAATGTTGTCCTGGTAGAGATGGAAGGCATCTAGAAAGTTTCAATGAGATATGGATGAATGTTGTATTGGCTAAAGTAGTTGCAAAATCATATATTTATGCATAAGTGTTTGGCAGTATAAATATTCCTTATGAAATGTTTCTAACCATACAATTGCATTTGACTTGTAGGAAAGATCGCATACAT
>LPNX010050349.1:265748-356704 GCA_001517045.1 Pseudotsuga menziesii
CAGCCCTGTGATGCCACATCTGGTATGAAAAAGGACTAGCCCTGTGATGCCTCATCTAGTATGAAAAATGACTAGCTCTAGGAAGACACATCTAGTATGAAAAAGGACTAGCTCTGTGTGGATGCCTCATCTAGTATGAAAAAGGACTAGCTCTGGGAAGACACATCTAGTATGAAAAAGGACTAGCTCTGTGTGGATGCCACATCTGGTATGAAAAAGGACCAGCCCTGTGATGCCACATCTAGTATGAAAAAGGACCAGCCCTATGATGCCTCATCTAGTATGAAAAAGGACTAGCTCTGGGAAGACACATCTAGTATGAAAAAGGACTAGCTCTGTGTAGATGCCACATACAGCATGAAAAAGGGCTGGCTATGTGAAGACTCATCTAGTATGAAAAAGGACTAGCTCTGAGTAGATGGTACATCCAGCATGAAAAAGGGCTGGCCCTGTAGAACTTCCTATGACGAGATAGTATACACATGATGATGACCAGTGGAGATCCAGATCGAGCTATGATCCAGATCCAGTTATGATGACTCCGAGAGATCCAGATCGAGCTATGATCCAGATCCAGTTATGATGACTCCGAGAGATCCAGATCGAGTGATGATCCAAATCCAGCAGTGATGATCCAGATCGAGATATGATCCAGATCCAGTCTAGTGATGTTGATCCAGATCGAGTGATGATCTAGATCCAGTGATGCCATTTTATGATGATCCAGATCGAGAGATGATCCAGATCCAAATGACTTGAAGACGAAGATGACTCAAATACAAAGATGATCCAGTTGATGCAGAGAAGAAGACTAGTGCTGAAAATTGTGTCGAAAGAATACCTTCCTAGTTAACAGGGAGTGTTGATGTATATGTAACTTCGGAATGTATTCTTCTATGTATTCTATGTATTCTATTATGTATTTGAGTCATGTGGTCATACCCCGATGTTCCGATCGGGAGGATTAATAATGTAAACAAGTCATATCAAGTCATTAGGTAAGTCCCCACAGTTTTGGGGCACTTGAGTTATTATACACTAATTAAGGTGTAGGCTCGAGTAGTAATTATTAGGTTGATCCTACGTGTGAAATGGAAACTTAAGTGAACGGACTAATATAAATAGAGAGTGTGTGTCTCTCTATTTATCACTTGTGAATTACATCACTTGCTCTCTCAAGTGTGGCGCACCTTTGGAGAAGGAAATACTTTGGCTTGACAGAAGACAGAAGGCTGCTGTTGTGTTGGGAGGTCATCTTACTGTTTTGAGGATCACATCTTGTGGTGATACTATCTTAGAGGAAGTTGAGGGGTTTTCTCCATTTATGGTTTCCCCTCCTAAAATATTTGTGTCTCTTGTCTCTTGTGATGTGCTTATGTGATTGCTGTGCTTGTTATTCTCTCAGTGAAAAGATCTTAACATGATGCTAGCTTAAATGTTGAAAAACTAACATAAAATACATGAAACTCCAAGAGATATGAAAGAAGCAAACAATAAGAGCATAAATCAAACTAGAATAATTTCTTACCCCAACAGGAGTGAGCTCTCTCCTTCAAGGCCAACAATTAACCAGTAGAAAGCAAAGATAAATAACATAGATTATACCTCATAAGCACTTGACAATCACCATCCACACATGAAGAGAATTACACCATAGATCTTGCCTCCAAAGCTTCTTTATTCCAAAATAGTAAACAATACAATACAATAGCAACAACTTCTCAATTCGGCTCTAACTAGCTTGGAAGAGGAAAACTGAGCTTTATTTATAGCAAAAACAGGAAATCTAGCCCAAGGGGGCGTAATTCCTAAGGAGAGAGAGACTGTAGCTGCATGTGGAGTCAATCTGGGCTTGATCTGAGTCTATCTGAGTATGATCTGAGTCTCACTGAGTGCAACTGTCAATCGAAGAGCTAATATGACTGACACCTCAACCTGCTAACTGAAGCATCCACCAGGACTCATCCAGATGAGCCCACACATGTGGAGGAGAGAGGGAGGGCGTAGTTCCCAAGATTGCATGCATAAATGTGCTCTTTGTTCAGCCCAGATCACCTCCTTCTGTCAAGGGATGGTCATATGCATTCAATCCCAAGCCTATTTCAGTTTCAGCTGGAAATAGGTCGAAAGGTAGGTGTGCCTGTGCCAGAGAGGATGGCTGGAGCATGCAAGAGTTTTGACCTCTCCAGATGCCCTAGCGAATTGGTCTACCAATATGTTGCTCACACCCCCACAACCCTGTAATATGTTGCTAGCTGCCCCGGATGGACAATCTGATGGCTGATAATCACTCAATGCAGTAGAATGATCCTATCAGTGAGGATGCAGGCCACATGTGGAAGAAATATGGTGATCTAGAGTCTTGGTGAATGACTGGGGTTTCCCAGCTAAATGCCCCTAGCTGTACGGATGAACCTACAAATAACCTTTGGACATATACTGGAACATTGGATAATGATGAATGCAATAGACACGGTGACAAACCTGGATGGTTTATCCTGAAGGAGACTAGGGTAGATATCTCACTTCCATCATTGCCAAAACCCCGTCAGTTGAAGACGCCGTCTCCAACCCCAACTACTGTGGTCGCACGCTGTGCTGCTACTCAAGAGCTCCAAAATTAATAATCATCAAAGGTAAAGTCTCTATTCACTTTATCTTTCTTTTATAACTTTCAACTATGAAAACCCTAACTTTTGACCTAATTAGGTCACTTTAACTTCTAATTTTCAATTGACTTACATGCATGCGCATGGAGACTTAATTGGGTGCATGCATCATTAAATAATGCTTAGATGTCATGCATGCCGGTGGCCCTCTTAGACCCAATGGATATATAATATTGATTCCCTAGATTTTCTGTAGATGGCATCATGGAGGATTCTAGCTAGGGCACCCACTATTTTATAGTCTAATCCTAAATTAGGGTTTCACCATTGATGAGCAACAACAACACCTTCTCTCTCTTCATGACCTAGGGTTTCTTCTAAACCCTCACATCACCTTCAAAATTCTCACGGGCATCCTTCTTCCCTCATGGGCAGTCTCGTTCTATTCATGGGCATGCCAAATATCCTCTCCAGGAACCTCCCTCTGCCCTTTGTCACTCACAGCAAGCCCTAGAAATACTTAGGCATGCTGCCAGCACCATCGGGAAACTACCAACACCCTTGGGAAGCCATAGTCTGCCTGCTACAGACTTTCAACATGTAGCAGTGAGGCTCGGGAAGGGTTCTGAGCACGCAACAAAGCTCGGGTAGGGTAGACAGGGTCCAGGTAGGACAAATAGAAACTTCGAGCAGGCTGACAGGGATGCGAGCAGGGCAGACAGACCTCCGGGCAGTAAAACAAGGCTCAGAAAGAGGGCTTGGGAAGAAGATAGAGAGTTTCGGGAGGTTGGAAAGATCACGGGAAGGATGATAGGTATCACATAGGGATCTTGGGCAAGTTCAGTCTTAGTCTAGGTAGATTCGGGCAGGCAGAATAAATTCTGGGCAGCCATTCTGGAAGTTTCGGGCAGCGAGAAGAATTAGGGCAGAAATCCCTAATCTGATTTTTGTATGAAATACATTTTCGTAGATTTTTTATCTGTGGTACAAAATCATTAGGGTTTGAGAATTATTGAGAAACTCAGTCATCTCATTTAAGAGATGAATTACTATTACTTTTGGGGGTTTTTGTCCTTCAAAGATTTCCCCGTGAAAAACTACTGTGTTCAATGTGTGTGATGTTGTTGATGCTTCTACTACACTTGTCTTTGGTTATCTTAGACTCTGCAAAATTTTAAGAATTCATGCTAATGCTAAAGTTCAACAACCAGTAATTTAACCTATTCTAGGACTAGGATCTCAGCCTGGGGCCGAGGGACATTCTCCAGGAGAATAGAGGCACTTGGTTAGTTACCAAGTATTTGACATTGAGTCATTTGATGTAGCTTGGGGATGAGGCACCTGGTCAGTTACCAGGTCATCACCATAAGCCCTAGACCGGGTCTGGGAAATTGATGCACTCATCTCCTTGATCTATGGGCTATGAGACCTTCTCTAGGGACTAGATACGCCTGGTTGAGAAACCTACCACCTGATCTTGGTGGCACGAGGAGATCAAGATAAAGCATTTAGTAATTCTCCTTATTTATGAAGATATACTTTGAGTGGGCATGAATAAACCATAGGGACCCTTGAGACAACTTGTTATGACCACAAAAATACTTGGAGTGCCATTTAACCTTATCCTTGGTCCATGAGACCATCAAGAGAAGGACCAAGTGGCACAAGTCAAAACACCAAAAAGACCTTTGTACCACAAAAGATTAAATTCAAAGGGTCAAAGATGAAAAAGAAGTTAAACCCTAATTTCAAATCCTAATTATGTGAAACTAACTTAAATGTTGATGGACTATAAATAAAGGACATTTGCAATTCATCTCATAGACACAACACTTCAACACTTGACTGCTCCTCTACTCCCTTCCTGAGGTTGACAGAGATAATTTTGGTGGCTGGTGTTTTTTTCCTTTCTTCAATAGTGGCAACATTTATGATTACTTGGTTTTCTCTTGTCACACTACAGTCACTGTGGTGGTTATACGTAGTAGATATGATAACCCTCGATAGTGGTCTAGGGCTACAACAGGTCTTAGTGTGAAGCCTGTTGGTAGTCAACAAGATCACGACAACACTAAAACTCTTTCCTTCTTCTTGTTGGTACATTCCATGTGACCCTAACCAAACTAGGGTCTATTGCAACACCCTCGACCTCTGCTAGGGTTGATCTATTGTGCACCCTAGCTCTTGTTGGGGATTCTACAGCTCACGGGTGACCTGCTAAGGTCATGCTTTATGCACCTAAGCCCTATTAGGGTTGTCCCTTATACCCCCTGAGCTCTGTTAGGGCTCCAACAGGTGCACACAATAGTCATGGTGGTTGCTAGGGCTGCTCACAACCCATAGTAGCAGTAGCAGCAGACCACGGGGTGGCTCCTAGGGCTGCTCATAGCCGAAGGGAAGCAACATCAATGTACAACAGGCGGTGGAAGTCGAGGGAAGCATCAACAATATACAACAGGGTTACGTGGATACTAGGTCTGAAGCAACACCCTCGGTGGTGACCTAATTAAGCAGCAACACCCTCGTTGGTGTCCTAATTGAGCAGCAGCACCTTGCTAGTGGTCATGGGTAGCAACAATGGTTTGTTACAAACCTGCTGCTAGTGGTCACAGGTAGCAACAATAGTCTGCTACAACCCTCGTTGATGGTCACTATTGGTAGCAGCAGTAGTTAGCAGGTCACCTGCAACAATATCAACCAACCTAGTGGTCACAGGTAGCAACAACAATTTGTTACAACCCTGCTAGTGGTCACGAGTAGCAGCAGCAGTCTGCTACACGTTGATGGTCACGATTGGCAACAACAGCAATTAGTAGGTCACATACAACAACATCAATAGACTTGGTGTCACGAGTAGCTACAGTGGGCTGCTACAGGTGGTTAGGGTTAGCTACAGAAGGCTGCTACAGGACTCAATAGTAGCTCACACTCCACGTGCCAACAACAAATGGTAGCAACACTAAGCCTGCGAGGGCTACTTTGATTTTGGAAAAATTTTATACATTCATCTCAAAATTCTGAGATCAGAACCGATTGATTTAGATTCAGATCAATATCAGTTAATCAGGTAAGCTTTGTAGAAAATGCATGCCAATTGCTTGAAGGAATGCTTGAATTTTTTTTTGAATAATGTGTAAATATGGCTTTGGTGGGAGTGCCTAAAAACCTTAAACTTCTTGTGAAATGGTATGTTGGGCTTATGAAAACCCCAACCTTGAATTTGCATTCTATGGACCATGCTATTATTGATATTTTTACACACTTTACTGCGGGAATGTGAACTGTTAGGTACATGGCATCAGTTGGGCATGTGAACTGTAATCACATCTTTTATACCAGATGTCTTGTCCATCTTGGTGATTCCTTTGGTATAAGAATACTTCAAATTTTGCTGGTATATTTGGAGCTTTAGATAAATGAAGTGCCCCTTGAACAAATATTGTTTGAACTTTTCTATATCATATGTTGGCCAACTTCTCCTTATCATGGATTCATAATTATCAATCAAAATTTTTCTTTCAAAGAAGCAAGATGCTGGTTTGGCATGAGCACATCCTCTCTGCTAGTGCCTGAAGCATCACATTTCACTTAAAAGATCCATGAGATATGCTCAAATAATTGTTGGATGTAACCATCACATTCGGGTGTTGTAATATGTCTTCTATTGCTTTTTCCATTTTAATTTATCCTTATTTGTAAGATCAGCGAAGAGTCTCATCAGGCTCCCAAATATTGGATAGATCCCCTATAGAAGTTGCACAACATCCGGAATCCCCTCAACTAGCTTACATTCTTTGGAGTGGGCCAGTGAAGAATTGGCTGAGTGATATTATAATTATTCCTATTTCCTTGAGCATTCTGGTTATCACAAGGTGCAACATAGAAAATCATAAAAGCAATTCCATAGAGAAATAAATTTATTAACATATACTATTTAATTTGCAGAAACTGCTTCTAGATCTTTCTGTACATGATAAAATTCTTCCTTGAGAATTATTTTTCACCTTATTTTATATATATTTTTTCACATACAGTTTATACATAAATGGCAGTTATGGGAATGCAAATGTGTATCTTTTTTTTCAAAATTCAAGACCCAATCTAAACCACCATAAAGAATCAAGAAATGGTAGTTAATATTCAGGAATGGCTTCTTGAATAGTTCATAAATTGCTATCTTAAAATGGATAGTAAACTCCTAGATAACTTGAAATGACCATTAATTGCCACCCTATAAACAACCTTAAAAATGGCAATGCCACAGTGAATTGAAAGGACTGTTGAATAATATAAATATATTTAGTGGACATGTATATCCTCCCAAGAAAGAATGTTCAAACTATAGGTATTACGGACCAGTCGGATATTTTTTTAATCAGTGAAAAAGGTAGTTGTTTAGCAGCAAGGAATACTTTTGTCTTTTGTCTAGTTCTGTAATAGTTAAAATACTTTCGTATAAATATCAATTGAACCAAGGATGCCTTAGTTGTGCAAAGCACAGTTTCTGTTTGGGAAAGATTTATAATGTTTTCCTGATATCTTAAATCTTTTGATAAATAATATATCCATCTCTATAATATAGCTTATCCATAGCTAGCCACCTCCTTTGTGGTGATGTATAAGCAAATTATTTGGTTCTAGATTATTTATGTAGTGAAAAAGAACAAAAATGTAAAACTAAGTATAAGACCCTTATATAGAATAAAGACATAACTTATATGTTTTGAACACATCACACAATATTCTAATTTGAGGGATTTATCTTTGGATCACTGCAGGTTATTATTTGCTCCCAGACATTGTCCAATGGAAGATTTAGCATGAGAAATGAAATTTGGAGCATTGGAGAGAGAAATTGTGTTGAGAACCTATGAAATGAGGGTAATTTCCAAGGAAAATGTGTTCTTCGGAAGTCTAATGTGAAATGCATGTTAGCAGCGTTGACCTTTTTTATTGAATAGGAAAATGTATGCTTAGGGATATGTAGGAAAGTGGTTTAGAATTTATTGTGTTGGTTGTTGCAAACTTTTGATTGATTGTAAGTTTTTAGAATTTCTAACATTTTAGATTTCCATTACAAAGTACTAAAGAAATATCTATATCAAAATAATTCCTAATTTAACTTTAAGTTATAATAAAATATAATTTGAAACATCCTTTAACAAGAGGTAATATTGATGGCATGAAATGATATATTTATGTGATAGTACCTACATCTATAAAAGAAATAAGTTCAATTGTTGGAATACATGTTTTTTATTAAACAAGTAGTTGTCACTCTATTTACATCACAAGGGGCATGGTTACCCATAGACTTGCTTTACATACTAAATGAGTCTGCAAATCTCAGCATAACTGTATTTTACATTACTTTCTTTTCCTTGAGGCTATTGCAGTGAAACCTACTAACACAAAGTTCTAAACTTTTAGCTTCAACTTCTCAACTAACCAAACCTAGAGAGGAATGCCACACTGTCTATATTCAGCATGAGTGAGAGATTGTTGCTAGCAATGAGGAGAAATTAGGTGGCATCAGGGTGGGTTTTGCAGCCAAACTGAAGGAACTAGTTGTTTCTTTTGCTTCTATTACGTATGACTGTTCTGTCGACAAAGTCTCAACAAAGTCCATGGCCTCCAAATGGACTACTATGGCCACGACCACGTTTGATCGCCAAACCAATAAGTTCTTGACTGAGCTTATTGATAAACCTGTTGCATAGGCTACATCCATATCCACTTGCTTTGTTTCTTGTGAAGAGGAAGTCAAGCATGCCAAAGACATTCCAAGAGAAGAAGCCATATCTGCTTTAGTAGTTTCTAAATCCGTTTAGGCTTAAGTATACCATTGCTGGAAATAAGTCTTGGTTGTTAATTGTGGTGATAATTTGTTTTATGCTCAGTCTCAAAAATGAAAGAAAGCAACCCTGCAATATTTTCTAAAATCAATGAATTACTTTGATTTAAAACCATGATAATAGAGACTAGAATTCCAAGATTGCAGAGACAGGTTTGAAATTCAAGATTTTGCATCAAGGTACATGGTTACATTTTTAGAATGGGATTTGATCTCCAGGATTTGTTTGCGTAACGCGCTCACGGATATGTATGCAAATGTGGGATTTTAGAGGATGCATGCAAAGATATGTGGTGTCATAGAGTGTGATTATTATAGGCTATTCATACAGTTGGGAGTGTGACGAGGCCTTGAATCTCTTTCATCGAATGCAAGTAGAAAGTGCTTAGCCTAACCTGATTACAATTGATGCGATGATATCAGGGTACGCCCATAAAGGCATCACTGACGAGGCTTTGAAATTATTTCTTCAAATGCAACTGTCTGGCACAAAGACCTGGTATACTTCATCGATCTTGCTAAGATTCTCACCATCAATCTTGCCAACCATGGGATGGGAGATAGATAGGCAGTCCACGTTTTTTCATGATAGTGTAGTCAACACAGATGATGGTGCAAATAATGACCAAAGCATGCCATCCATTGATAGTGGCTTTCAGGATTTCATGGGATTTGGCAATTCGGTGATCTCTAATCTTCAGGAGTTTGAGAAAGTTTCTATAGAAATAGGTGATAGTATTGATCAGTATGATTCACATGTTATGTCTTTGGAATATCCAGTATCTCCTTCAAACACTGGGTCGAAAAAAAAAGGAAAAGGGTAAAAAGTGTATAGAACAAGGTGGCTAGAGTTACAAGTTCATCAACCGGCCCTAGGATATTCAATAGTTTCACTAAGATTGGTGAGAAAAGTGTGAAGGAGGTTAGCTTTTCTATGAAAAGTAATCTTATCTGAAAGCCACGTAGTCCCCTACTACCCCATAGCTTTTGTGCCACTCCGATTGGTAGTGCACTGAAGAAGGGAGTACCTATAGGTCCAATCTGCATCATGAAAGAGTCATATAGTCTCAAAAGTATCAAGCGGAAATCCCTTTATGCTTGGAAGAGCCAGGAAATATTGAAAAGCATTTCACCTGATGCCAAGCTGATTCATAAATGGAGGTCAAATGTTTTGTAAAAGATGCAACGGAATTTATACAAAGTTGCAACGTCACGGAGCATGTGAACATGGCTAATGTCTAGGTTATTAGCCATTTTTTTGTGTAAGAAAGTGATCAGTAACAGTTTGCAGCTATTTCCAAAACCTAGTGATCAGTTTCTATTTGTGATAATTCCATTAACTTCTGTTTTCAGCAAATATGTTTACAGTAAAAGAATTGACTATTGATAGGTCAAAGAAAGCTTTTATGGAATGTTATTTTTTATTACTCTTTTTATATGAACATATGCTAGATGTTCCCTATTTGAGAATCCTACATGCAAAAATATTGACAATATTAGATATATACGAATCTGCAATGGTGTTTCTTGAATTTTGGTGGAAATCGGTGTGTAGAATCTCATGTGTAGTGTCTAAGAGGAGGGAGTATGCTCTATGTATTAGATGATCCTCTCCTTTTGTTTCACACTTAGTTTTTTTAATCAAAAGCATCTGTGATCATGTGGAAGAATCATCACTGCATCACCAACAAACGCTTTGATTTTATCTTTGCCATGGCTATTCTTAGACATCTCTAAGCCTTTATTTTGCTAAGATCATACCCAGTATGCTGTTGTTTATAACCTGAGTATAGGTGTCCATCTGGTAACATCTATGGGTTTTGTGATGTTGAGTTTGACTTCATGTATGCCTTATTGAGTGTGCAGATGTCTCTTTTCCTTGCCCAGAATTGACCTATTGCAAAAAATAGCTAGGAAAACCACAGAAATAAAGCCAGCTAGAAACCACAGGTTGTATCCTCCACACTTATGTGCTTTATGTAGACCATTTGCATTCTTGGCAGTGTGGGCTCATTCACTAGCCATTATAATGACAAAGTAGTTGTTTCACTCCCACAAACTATTGCAAGAAGACATAGACTTCATACAAACAGCTCAAACTGTGGAATTCCAATGCATACCCATACCTTCATATATGCCATATACATATGATATCACATTCATAGTACAATTTTTTATGCCATCGCCACAATAAAAAGAAAGAGTATCACAACACTAAAGGGAGGTTGAAGAATGTTGTGAAACTCACTCTGAATGTGTGAGGAGAAGAATTGCTTTGATTGCCTCATATCAGTAGCTCCCTTCATACTGGACAACCATATCCATACAAGCATGAAATTCCTAATGTAATCAGAGGAGTTCACCTGTCGTAGATTTGATATTTTTCAGTGTGGTTGTGAATTTGGAAGATCTACCTTATCCCAACAACTATCGTAACATCTGCAATGGTTTTCTAGAATGTTTCCTTTGTTACCAATTATCAATTGATAGCTTAATTGGCAATTAAGGTCAAACAGTGTCCACCATTTGTTTTTGCTTCCATGAAATTTCCTAAAGAATCTGTTCTAACTTATTTTCAAATCCTTACATTGCCATAGTCAAACCATAAAAACAACAAAAAAGTTGGTCATTAAGATCATCTTTTGAGTTTAGATCTCAAAAAATATAGGAACAAACTATACCCCAGTCCACCAGGGGAAGTAAAACTCAAGCCCAAGCTCCCTGTGTATGTCAACAGGGGCACACACAGGTTGGAACAAGCATGTGTTCTGGTTGGAATACCTAATATCCTTGTGTATGCCAATAGGGGCACACACAAGCATGTTGTAAGGAACAAGCCTATGTGTGCCCCTGTTGGCATATACAGGGAGCCTAGGCATGCCAACAAGCACACCAACCTATGTGTGCGCTATTGGCATACACAGGGAGCCTGGGTATGCAACAAGCACACATTTGTGTTCCCTGTTGGCATACACAGGGAGCTTGGGCATGCCAACAAGCACACATTTGTGTTCCCTGTTGGCATACACAGGGAGCTTGGGCATGCCAAAAAGCACACATTTGTGCTTGTTAGCATGCCCAAGCACCCTCTGTATGCCAACATGGCACACATAGGCCTATTGGCAACATGTGTTCTCCTTAATGCCTCCTTAATTGTTAGTCAATAGAATCTCTTGCAAATGACATCCTTGAAGTCTCCCTAAGTGTTAATCAAGGGTTGGTTGTTGGATGACAAATGTTGTTTGTGGGTTTGCTACCATGTGAGGCTTAGTCCTCCATGTGAACTTCAACTACTAGAATCTTGTTGGCTTTTGCTAAGGTTGTAACACCTCATTTTGGACATAGCAGTGATTATTTCATATTTCCTTATGATGCATGCTAGACTTATTCTCTATCTTATGATATATATGGAATGGATTATACCAATATGACATAGCAAACAAATATGTGTGCATACTCCTGTTTAAGATTCACATATATTACCTTTTCGTTTGCCGCTTTGACTTGGCATATTATGTTGCATCTTTATTCTATATGTACTTATTTGGTCACAAACATATAGTTGTCATCTCTGATTAACCCAAGATATATGTGTTTTGAAAATTATCAGGGGAATTGCCATATCTAGTATATTATAAATAGATTATTGAGTACGAGATATGGGTCTAAGGAACCCTAATTTTCTTTCTTCTTCTTTGATGTTGTCCAATCTTGTCACTTTCATGGACATAAGTGGACTTGATTCATTTTTTGAAGTTTCTAAGATAATTTTATGAGATGCTTCATCAATTAATTGTTTACTTTTTGTTTCAATGGTACCCTCTGGAACTTGGCTCTAAGGCTCAATGGTTCCCTATGGAAAATGGTGGTTTAATGTCCACCACAAATTGATGTCTAGGAGAAGCAACAAAGACTAATGTATTCTACTAAATGAGTGGTTTTGGATGATCACAAACCAATGGGTGCTCAAGTGGAACATGGATTTGACTCTAGCTTTGGCTATAACTCTTGCTTTGGCTAGGTGGCTCTAGCAACTATCACAAGGTTCTAGCTATGGCTTCGGATATGGTTCAGGCTTGCTTGTTTTCGCTAGCATTTTTCTAGTTAATTATTAGTGTATTTTGTATTACTATTCACGTGAGTTGGATACCAAAAGTCACATTGAATAGGCAAAGTGATAGGGAGTCCAAAGGACACCTTAGAATATGAAACCAAGGGTCATAGTGATTGTATTTATATTTACATATCCTTTAATGAAAAGCATCTCATGCTTATCTATTTCCTGCGTGTTTGTCTTGAACACTATGTGTTCCAACAATATAACAAATTAGACTTGATATTTTCCAATAGTCAAATTTATGTTATTGTTGTCCATGGCATCTTTGCTCTAAAATTAGGGTCATGAATCTTGGAAAATGTTGAAATCCCACTACTATAAAGTTTCTACGATTGTGAACCCCATTTTTTTATATCTAATGCTTTTGAATATAGAATTCATTATATTAATGTAACATCCATTTATCTTGATTCATTCCTAAAACAACAAACACCACAAAATAGCAATCTTACATTATGGCAAAGGTGCCATTATACTCTACTTTTTGTTAGTTCTACTTAATTTCACCGGATGTTATATAATATATTCTTACTTCATATTATGTTATAATGTTAATTTCACTTATAATCTAAGTGATCATATTATACTTTCCTCTGTTAAATCTACTTAAACTCATTGATGTTATGAAATATAACTTTTAGTTTTAAGAACCTATGTGAAATTGATGTTTCCCATGTAGAACTGTTGTCTGGAAATTGATTATATATATTACAGAAATTGCTTATACATAGGTAAGGTCAGTTCTACATATGTTCATATAAAATAAAGTTCATATTCATAACATCAGTGATTTTTTAAGTAGATTGCTAGTTTGTATTTTTTGTTGTTTTAGGTATGGTTCTTGATTAATGCCTATTATTATGATGAATTCTCCATACAAAGGCATTTGATATAAAAAAATGGGGTTCACACTCAGAAATATTTTGAGGAGTGAGATTTCAATGTTTTCCAGGACTCATGACCCTGTTTTTAGAGCAAAAAGACTATGGACGACAATAACAACAATTTAATTATTTAAATTTTGGAAGATAAAAAGTCTTAATTTTATACCTCCAATACAAAATTGTGAAAAGTTTTCAATATCTTTTGTTATGCAGCACGTTGCTTGACAAATGTTTCTGAATTCTAAGATCAGAGTTATTAAATTTTCTTTGCTAGGATGTAATCTGATAAAACATTAGAGAATTCCACTACCTCTTGTGATTTATGATTTCACTTTTGAAGTATTTCTCAATTATTATCAGGTTAATAAAATTGTCTTTTCCTTGCTATAATGTAGGAAGGAAGATGTTTGGGTAGGCCACCTACTGTCAAGATATTCTTTACCTATGGAAGAACCAAGTTTAAAGAAAAAGCAATATCATTTGGATGATATTGGTGGAGCATGGAGATAAGTAATGAGGGTGGCAGTTGTAACAACACAAGAAGCATTTCCAGGAGAAGAGGTCCTTGTACATCTTGATATGAAGTAAGCATATCTTTCATTTTTGTTATCTATTGTTGATGACCAAGAAACAAGAAAAAACAAATTTAACATAATTTATCCTAAGAAACTTATAAAAATAATGAAGTTGATTCCATATTTGTTCTTATTGGGTAAATTTGACATATTGAGTTCTTAGCAAACTATTTTAATAGTTGTTTACATAGTTAGAACATAGTGAAGTCCCTTTTAAATTTTCATCAATTCTGATATATATATTTCCCAAGTTGTTTATAAGACAACACTAAAAAAAAATTCATGAATCTAATGGCAAGCCCTGTTGAAGGTAGTGCCCTCACAAATCTGAATTCTGACCCACAATATCTATTGCAATTGGTTGAAGAATTTGGTCAAACACTTTGGTTCCCCTTGACTGTAATTAACTGTTAATTCTCAGATTTTAAACAAGTGTGCTATGCATTGGTATACTGTTGTTCATAGTTTGTTTCCACATGGAAAATGTTTAATATAATCTTTGCATAAGCCTTAACATACCATAATGACAGTTCTATATCATAATAATCAAAGGAGACAAGATAATATCGGACTTATAATTTCAATCAAATGAAAGTGAACATGCCTGGAAAATTGTTGAAGTTATCAGCTGCTTGCCTACTACTGTGTACTCTTTACAAAATGATAGTGGAACAACAGTGAATCATTGGTGAAAATGGACCATATTTGGTGATGGAATGAACGCCCAGCTTGAAGTGTACTCATTCCCAGGTTTGCAATTTCAGTGCACAGCTATCCAAACACATTAATATCAGTCCCAATGTTCTTTTTGAAGATGTCTGTAGAGATTCCCTTGGTTGTTCCTATAGCTGGCAGATTTGAGAAGTATTGGGCACCCCTTCAAGTTGGTCACGATTTGAGAAAGAAGACAAGAGATATATAATATAAAGATAGACTATAGAATGTGCCTCCTTTATGTCATGTTTTCCCAAATACTGGTGTGCCCCCACTTTTACAGAACCCTCAGTCCTCTGCTATGTTGAGTTTCCAATGGAATGCACCCTCCTCATGTGTGTTTGGGGATGTAAGTGCACCCTCTTCTAGTTGGTATACCCTTTTTTCACAAAATATGGAAAGATAAACCCACTGTCAACCTACACTCAAACAGATCTGGAAATGATATGGATGAGAAATTGGAATAATGCGCCCTCACAAAGAGAAACAGGATTCCCAGTGCATCTTCCTTTGAACTGGTGAAGCCCACTTCATACAAGAGCACCCTCTCAAGCTCACCACTGACATGACTAATAAGGTAACGCAAAATTAGAATTGAAACTTAGAAAAACTTCAACTCCATGGCAATAAAGATCATGAGAGAAATCTGAGATGATCTCTCCTCAACAAATGGCTAGGATAGGCTAATGAGTCGCTTAGACTATAGCCTACCTAAGCCTAGACCCTTACATCCTAGACTTGACCCTCTATTATAGTAATCCTATCCCATTCATCTATCCCACGGTCGTGCCCAGAAATCTACCTAAGGCACTCATATATCCCTGATGTCATTTCTAAGACTAACACCTATCACCCTAAGCTTCTATCTCTCTAACACTAAGGCCTTAATATCCTTAACTCCTACCTAAAACTACCCCATACTTATGCCCTTTATACACTGACTGTAAAAACTTGTTGGCAACCCCAAACATATGGAAAACCCACTCTAATCTAACTTATAGTACACCTAGGATTCCCTCCCATCATCCTAGCATCATAGCACCCATATTGGGCAAGAACACTGAACATATTTGTTAGCTGAGAAATCCTCAAAACTGGGGACTAACAAGGTATTCTTATAAATCCAAGGCCCTTGTCACATTTATTTTGGGACATGGGACTTGTTAGCGAATGGAAACATAAAAAATCCTTTGGTGAGTGTTCTAGTTTTGACATAGTGCCAACCAAATCCCCCCCAAGGTTCCCTATCCCAGCCACAGATTATAGATTCAGGGGGAAACCACCCTGTAAAATACCCTAGCATGGTTTCTTCTATATAAGCATACACAGTATCATGCTGATCAACTGGGTTTTCTATAGTAACATAGCTATTAGTTTCGTAATTACCATGTTGAATTCTGAATAGTCATAAATGTAGAACAAAAAACAAAGTATAGATCAATCCAGGGAGCATATTTTCCTTGTAAGCAATCTATAGCTGAAGTTGCTTATGTCAACACCATTAAACTCTACTGTAAAAATAGGCACAAACATACTAGGCCAAATAGATATTCTATCAAGATCAACATCTGTCCCCTCAGGGTCTGGTGAGGCTTTTACATTGCTCTCCTCAACCATTAGCACCAAGTGTCATGTCAAGTCATTCGTCAACCTATTTTTCAACTCGGGTTGTTTTAGGAGCATACCTTGCAGTAATTACTGATATTTTCCTTAGATTCACACAAAACGGGTTTCATTTTGGCAAGTTGTTGCATCTCTCCACTTGCTATGCTATTATTTTATGGTTCCACTAAAAAATAAAGTTGATGAATTATGGGCAAGTCTTATTTATTGTTTAACATATTTTCATGCATAACAAGTTTGGATTAAAGAATATCAAAATAGTCTACATGAGATAACATTTGCACTATACTTACAAGTCATCAATATGAGCTATGCTCTCATTTTTGTCACATGTTCTCACAACTGGTCATTTGTAGACCAACCTGAGCTTATGCTTATGACTATATTTGTTTATTCCCACCACATATGTAACATTTGAATTGCTTTTGGTATCTCAAAGTTTTTCCTCTTCCTCTGCCTCTGAAACCCTCTCTTCCTAAAGTGTTTGGATTCACCTCTTGACCTTCCTCAGTATCTTCATTCTTGGTATATTATGAGGATCTTCCTCTTCCTATAAAGGATTCAAATTCACCTTTATTTCTTATCGAATTAACATTTCCTCGACTAGGTTTCCCTTCGTCAATTAAAGCATATGGATATGCTTCATCTATTGCATGCAGCGGGACTAAGGCCAACTCATCCTGTAGTTGTAATCATATTCCATTGATGTATATAGAAGCAGAATGATTACAAAAGTCTTGCAGATATTCTCTTATCTACATCTTCAGAGACAATTCTACATATTCCATGACAAACAATTTTCTTTGGTTCAAATTCTAGAACTGTTTGAACAAATTTTGCAGATAATTTGAGTAAAAACTTGGCTTTAATATCCTTTTGAATCTTGGGAAAGAATCTGACCTTTTCTTTACCTTGCCTTCTTGGGGTATTTTAAAGGTTATCACATAATAAAGTAGCATGTGATTTCATACTTATCACAACAAAATTTACCCTTCTTGGATCATCTTCATGCATGTTCTCTATATAAAAGTACCTCTCTAATTCTTGCATCCAATCTATCAACATGTCAGGATTTAGTTAATCCTTAAATTCTGAAACCTTGGCATTAACTTTGGTCTCTTCTTTTGAGATAATTTTTATCATTCTTTGAATGGAATCCAGTGCTCCAACTGGGGTTCTCACATTCTCTTGTTCATCTTCTGACTCATCTTGTTGGAATCTAGCCATAATAAATTCTAATCTCTCGGGCACTTCAATCCCACCATTCTGTCTATGTTTAGTATTTTTCCTACCTCTCCTTCCCCGGTTCAAATGGACTCCCTTTTGGACCATTTTGTGGGTTTCTTTGATACTAAAACGGATGCAAATGCACACTCATTGTAGATAAATATCTAAAAGCATAGTGTATTATGTTAGTCCTCTAAAACCTGCCCCAGCTTTAGATTGAAAAAGATGGGCTTTGATGATAGAATTGAAGATGCTTTTAGTAGGATGTATCATACATAGACTCCCAATATATCAACCCACAAGAATGGTTATTTGCAGTAGGAAAGCTATATTAAAAGAGAAATGGTTCCTCTGTGGCTACAACACTTACAAAAAACAAGGGATCTTAGTCACTGAATTATTCAATATGGAGAGGCTTGATACACAACAACTACTACCATTGACAACAGCTAAAAATCAAATATGTTCCTTTTATTAACTTTAAAAACACAATAGCCCCAGGGGTGTAGCTCAACCAGTGATAAGCTTGATATGAAGGACATGTTGTAAATGGAGGTCATGAGTTCAAATCACCCCATCTTACCTGTGTTCCATGTGTTCGGGCTGTGTGGGTGCACCTAGGGGTGTAGTGGTAGCGATATTGGATCCCTTGACCCAGTGTCATGTTAGTACCAAACCAGTCTCTAGTTGTTGATTCCCCTATTACAAAAAATAAAAACTATAAAAACACAATACAATGTAGTCTCTCCATATACCTAAACCTCCCCACTTACTAACTTCTACCTAATTAACCAAAAGCAAGCTCCCTTGTTTAAACTGAGTTTCCCCATTTATATCAGTTGTATTAATTACAATTCCCACTGAAATGAGTCACTACTAATAAACTACTATTTTAGGTAAAACAAGATCCTATTTTTAATTTAATAAACAACCAACCAACAACTACCAGTTCACATGAATGAATCCATTGTGCATCACTTGAGACCATAATATTTTAGTGAATACTACTAGTGTCAATCAAACTATCTTTTATTGTCTTGACATTATGCCATATAACTTTTCTTAACAAACACTAATGTCATCTGTATAATCTTACTTTTTATATGCACTATGTATCATCTAGAGCATGTGCCAGACAAATTGGTAGGGATATCCATCATAAGTCATTCTATAATGCAATTTGAAAGGCAAATTGAAGATTGGGAAGGAAAATCGACAACATAATTTAGAAATTTCAGATTGGCGGTCTAGGACAACAAGATATTATCTTTTTTCCAAATGGAAAAAATAACTATTCTATATACCTCTTAGATTTATGTTTCATCTACGCCTTATGTCTAGTTGTAGTTGTAAAAGGCCCCCTCCAAAGCTCCAATCAATCAATATGTTTTTTAATGTGAGAGTATTGCCAAAAGGATTGGTATTAGTCATTAAACAATGCCTTTTTTTCGAAGGATATTTTGGATGACCAATTGATGCCATATTTACCTTTTTCACTGGGCGTTTTACAAGCTATTGAAAGGCTCTGTTCATCACGTGTTTTCTATTTTTTACAAGATCCTATTTTAGGGACAAACTTTCAATTTTCACATATTTGGATAAGAAGACAATCTATTTTAGTAAGACCTTAGTTTAGTTAATTTTGATTTAGACTTAGTGCATTTAATTAAGATCCGTTATTGCATGAGTTGGGAATTTTTTCCTAGCAGAAGGAATCTCAAATTTAGAGTGTTCATCTGGGTGCATGTCCATTTTCATTCAGTGGTGTTGACATGTTAAGAAGATGATCTCTTTAGGAGATTGATTAGTTGTCTAACTAATGAACTATAAAACTTAGTTTTAGATGGAAAACCAACTCATTAAATGCAGATCAAATTAGGGTTGATTCCTGGGATCCTAGTAGTCTATTTGAATCATGCTAGATTGATTTGTAAAGAGACAAATGGACCATTCTTCTTATGTTTTTAGTTTTTCAAGGTTAATATTCTTCAATTTTTAAAATTCTAGTTAGTGCATAGTTGATTATTTTGTTCTATGTTTATGATATAAGTATGAAGCCAAAGATGGAAATTGCTTTGGATTTGAAAATTATATCAAAGGATGCTTTCAATGGATCTTAGTTGTATTGTATTTTTCAACAAGTGATTCCATCTTTGAAGGATGGTATTGTTTCTAGATGGGATGTCATGGATAAAATATGGGACCATGCTTTGAGGTAATTATTATCTTCCAAGCATTTGGAAGAAGGATTATATGTATTATTTCCTAAACCACACATTGACTTGAATTTTGATCTCTAATATTTGGGTTATTTTATTAGAAAGCTATCTTGGTGATTGTTTATGAGAAACATCCATCTGCTATATGGAAGTAATGGGTTTCAATATATTTAGGCCCTATCAGAATGGAAAGTTTTATTGTAGTGGCAACTCAAAATACTTTTATCTCAAGAATTCCTTGTACAATTGATAACTTTGGAAAACAATTATTACTGGAAAGCTATTTCAAGATGTGAAAATTTTATTTACTTTTACTCTAGAAACTGCTCCAAACTGAATCAGAATGTACTATGACTTTCATTTAGGTATTGCTAGTTTCACTTCTGTAGTCATGGTTTTTGCCTGAAGAAAAAAGTGTAGTATATGTCACCAAAATGGAATTGGTGGAATTCATTTAGTATTTACATTTAGAACTGAGAGATTGAAAGCATATAAGATGCTTCTTTCTCTTTTATTCTAATATACCTATGATACTTTTCCAATTCATATATAACTAGAAATATATTACTATCAATCCATTTATCAATTGTATGTTATGTATAATGACACTAGTCCAATCCCTTGATATACATAATCCAAAAATTTCAAAATTACATAGGACTTTTTTTACTGACAGACTTGTCTTAAAAGCTTCATGAAAACTGATACCAAAAAACAGTGGGTTAAAACATTGAATTGGATTCTAAATGGTGATATTCTCTCTCCTTTGAGCTGCTATAAGAATAGAGTAAACTATTTTTGCTTCCTACATCTATTCTTTGATGGAGATTTGGTGTCCATTTTATACTCCTCAATAGGAATATATATTTTAATGTAGAGTGGCATAAGGTGGTGTCACCTTACGGGTCATACCTTCTCTTCAAAATGGAAATCATTCCTTTTAGGTCACACTAAAATAAATGAGGTTCTTTCTAGGATTTAAAATCCTCCACTATCAGCATTACTTGTTAACTGAAAAGGATTGAAGGTTGATGAGTTGGGTGTTTTCTTCATGAAGGGTGCAATTCATGAAGACAACACTCAATTTTTTCTTCCAATTTGGTTTGGAAACATTCAAGAATCAAACTAATGGCAGGTCAGAATTGGACCCAAATACCATTCCTTTATACTTTGCTGACCTAAACTCCTTTGACATGACTCCTACAAAAAGTAATAATTCAAAGAAGACAATTAGACAAAATGTATGACTTAATAGTCTGATGATTCACAACACTCTAGTCTCATTTTGATTTTTTTCTATTTGGTTGGTTGTATTTTTTTTAATATGTATTTCTGAGGTCTATATCTTCTAATTTTTTTTTTACTTTTTTTCATGGAAGAAACACAAAGAAGAAGTAAATAAGATATTGGATCAGATGGGACTTGAAATGCATGTAGAAGTGCAGTGAGGAGGGCCTTCCCATAAATATTTGACTCTTCCAGCATCAACTTTGAAAACTAGTTTAGGTAGCACAAATAATTATTAATTTCCTTGTCAAGTTAAGGGGAAGAAAAGGGAGTGTACTAATTAGAATAAAATTCCTCTTAAAAGGGAGAATTTTTCAAAATTAGATGGTAGTGATATAGGGATTCAAACAAGAAAGCATTATGAGGCCTAAATAAATTTCCAAAATCACTAACAAAGATGGAAGCCACATCAAATCAGTAGTTCTTGGGAAACTTGCGCATCTAATGTAGATGGTTAGAAGTGACGATGGTAAGAAATGAATTGATTTTCCTTTGTGGCATACATCCATTGTAGGTGTAATTGCAACCACCAATCAATATGATTATCTCAACTAATTTGTGCAGCTCAGGGTCTTTCCCATTTTGGATGATTGGATTCAAGAATCCCAGAAAAGAAAGACTATAGATGCAGGTAATTCAAAGGAGGGTGACAAAGTTACCGAAGAACTATTGTTAATGTTGTTACATTTTCTTGATAGACTACCTATAGATCTTGATGTTTTGAAGACGTGTAATGTTGGGAAATTCGTAAACCATTTGAAAAATCATAAGAAGCAAGATATTTAGAGGAGGGATAGACTCTTAGTTAATACATGGAAGAAACATGTTGATGCATAAATGTAGAACAGAGCACAAATTATAGATCAATCTAGGGAGAAAAGTTTTATGTTGAATTTTAGCATTAACATATAACTTAAAAATTTGCAGATAACTTTAAACAATTAATAAGTGCAGTAAAAACACTTTCATCACATCAGCACAATGGACACAAGATTTTTCACTGGGGAAACCTTCGAAGGACGAAAACCCCAAAAGAATTAGTATCTCATCTCGTAAATGAGATGACATAGGAAATTCTTCAAAAAGTTCCTCAAACCTAGATCTAGATTTTAACCACAGTTACAGTAAAATTTATCAGTAAAAAATCAAACTGATAATTCAAACCCCAAATTCCAGATTTACAAATATGCCCAATTTAGGGATTTATCAGAAAAAACAAGTTTTTCTCTCTCTTTCCTGAAAAACACAGACAACCTAGTTCAGATTTGAATGTACCTGACTGTATGTACCTTTCTGTCGTACAACTGTATGATCGTACAGATCTGCCCAAAAACTACCTGGTTTCCCGATCTACCTTTCTTCCTGCCCAACTGCTCTTCTGCCTACTCAACCTACCCGATCTGCAGCCTTACTGCTACGTGCTGCCCGTCCTTCTGCCCGAAGCCTGTTGGGCAGGTTCAAGGGTTCCTTATGGCTACCCACAAAAGTTTCTAAAAATGAATTGCTAATAAAAACCCTAGCTGAGGATGCCCTAGCTAAGGAAAGAAAACCGTCTTCGTCAGCAAAAATAGCAACTTCACTTGTCAGAGAAAACTTGTGTGTAATAATGAGAATACTTGATCTTCCTTTATAGTCTTCATTCACCTGTAAGTGGGCCAAAATTAGGAAAGATAAAAATAATAATATTTTAATCTTTTCCTAATTTCACTTTTACCTTCTTACCAAAAAGGTCTTATAGTGACTTTGACTTTTACCCAAAAAGTCCTTATTTATTTTTTACTTTTACTTGTGGTCCTTTCCTGTAATCCAAAAGTCCTTATTTATTTTTTGACTTTTGACTGTAGCCTTTTTCCAAGTGCCCCTGTGGTCCTTTTTTATTCCAAAAGTACATCATCATAAATCAAGAGAGTTACTAATGCTTTTATCTCACACTCTGTGTGACAACTACATTTGGTACTAGGGTAACTTAACCAAGGGTAGCTAATTCTTGGAGAAGTACACAAAGCCCATAGATCCAGGGTCAGAGTGCCACACATGCCTAGACCCAGTCTAAGGTTTATAGTGCCTTCCTGGTAATAGAACAAGTGCCTCTACTCTCCAAGAGAGTGGCTAATTAGAACTAAGCTGATTCTACCAGTACTAGACTGGTCCACATCGTGGTCCCAGACTAGATGTCTACCATTCAACAGAATGGTCACTCAACACTAGGTTGAGTCTACCCAGGGCAGAACTGGGTCTATATCATGGTCCTAGACCAGATATCTACCATTCAACAGAATGGTCACTCAACACTGGGTTGAGTCTTCACTGTGGTCCCATTCTCCTAAGAGAAGGGCTCTCGATGCTGCTTAGATAAATCAACAGTAAGCAATCTGTAGCTGAAGTTGCTTATGTCAACACCATTAAAATCTACTGTAAAAAATAGGCTCAAACATATTAGGCCAAATAGATATTCTTACAAGTCATCAATATGAGCTAACATTTGCATTATACTTACAAGTCATCAATATGAGCTAGGCTCTCATTTTTGTCAGACGTTCTCACAACTAGTCATTTGTAGATCGACCTGAGCTTATGCTTATGACTATATTTGTTATTTCCCACCTAGTTAGCTTATGGTTTAGTTTTTCTTGGTTTTATTCTTTCGTGCAAATATTAATATTTATTTGATTATCTGATATCTCTAGTAGAGTTGATAACCCTGAATTATGTTTCTTCAAGATCTTTCTTTTCTTCTTCAAAATGGAATTCTGATGCAAAGAAGTGTTTGGAACTACCCTAACTTCATTGCCTCTAGTCACAAATGTAGAAAGCACTCGATCTTTGACATTAGGAACATAATTTTCATGAATATTTTCAAAATCTTCTTCACCCTTCAAATTTTCTTTATAGTTTGAAACCCGAATGCTCTCTTCAGTGTTTCCATGTTTAAAAGGTTCAAAATTGCTGACAATGTTATATGTCACTATTTTTCTATGATCTAGGAACTCACTTTTAGGCACTAATCGAGAACCTATAATTTATTTTTCCATGCGTAGCCTTTTTTTACCAAACTGCTTTTCACTCATGGTCTGCTCTGAAATAATGCCCGTATCTGGTGATTGTATCTTAATTTCTTCAAGATAAGAAGAAAAATTCAAAATATTGTCTCCATCATTATGAATATTGCTTTCACTCTCTGATGACCTTTTAAAATCTCTCTTTGTTGTCTTCAACTCTGGCTCAGTGATTAAAGATACTACACCAAAAACATCAGACCTCAAATGGTTATCAAAATGGCTTGTAGGCACTGCACCAGCAACATCATACCTCAAATGGTCCTCAAAATGGCTTGTAGGATTGTTTATCTTTAGTATGGACCTCATATTGTCGGATTTAGATGTTGATAATGAACTTTTCTTTTTAAGCCCAACCTAAACTGAATTGAGCATCTTCCTGTCTTTCTTATCAGACGATATCAGGGATGTAGCAGGATTTTTCTTATTCTCACCTACCCCATGTGTCTTTTTCCAGTTTTCCTACCTATGTACTTCCCGCTTAATATAATGTTTCTTGGAAAAAGTCTCATGATGCATTTGAATAGATGTATCTTTTTACATTTTCAAAATTTCCTCTGACTCATCAGATATCCAAAGGAAAAGAAAACCCTGGGAGGGTCAGGATAGGGAGCTCTTTTGTGACCAGGAAGCTAAGGTGTCAACAAATCTTAAAGCTTTACAATTAGTTAAAGATAAAATGGGTTCAAGCCCTAACAATGTATTAAGGAATTTAGTGGTCTTAATACGCTTTATGGATAATAATTATTGAATGAATTTATTCAAATTATGCAAGATCCTTAACAAGAATGAAATCCTTTGCCTAGAAGAAAATCAAATCGGGGGAGAGTTAGGGCAAGGAGCTCTTTTATGACGAGGGATAGTTTTTTCTTCTCCTTGGGAATTGGGTTCACCTCCTCATATTTTTACTGAGGCGTCAGAAACTTCTAAAGCTTTACAATTTAGGTGAATCTATTGGTGTCAATTCCTTGCAATGTATTTACTATTAAGAGATTCAGTGGTGATAATAGGATTGACGAATAATAATTATAAAGGAAATTCATTCAAATTATGCAAGATCCTTGACATGGTTAAAGTTTTAAACCAATCAAGGACAATATTGTCTAAATTAGTTGCTAGATATAATAATAATAATGTACATTTATGGACTTTCTTGTATATAAATAATATATTTTAGGCACATGAGGTGTCAAGTCCTTGCAATGTATTTACTATTAAAAGATTCAGTGGTGATAATAGGCTTGACGAATAATAATTATAAAGGAAATTCATTCAAATTAGGCAAGATCCTTGACATGGTTAAAGTTTTAAACCGATTAAAGACAATATTGTCTAAATTAGTTGCTAGATATAATAATAATAATGTACATTTATGGACTTTCTTGCACATAAATAATATATTTTAGGCACATGATTTTAGTTTGAGTACCAGTCATTATTTAGTTATCACAACACTTCTGGGAGGAGAGGACTGTGTTGGCCTCTTCTTTAATAGTCATAGAACTTGAAGGAGCAGCAACAAGAGAGGCACATTGTTTGCTGAAGAAGAGGGCTGAATTTTTATGTGCGATTTCTACCAATTAGAAGATAGTTCTATGATGTCCAGAATTTCATGTAAATCTATTTTATTTTCCAAGCCCTAATTTTGTTGTTGTTTTCCAGTCTGCCTTTTAATCTAGATATGCCTGACCAGACCAATTGTGTGGAAGGGTTTAAGAGTTGAATCCAAGAAGATGGAATCACAAACCATGTTAATGACTGAAGGCCTAAATTAAATGGAAAAAATTATCTTTTATTGAAATCTAGAATAATAACCCTATTTAAATTTACGAAAATATGGGAGATAGTATCCTGCAAAGGGACATGATCGGATAACATAGGTACTGCAGGTCAGGCTAAATATGATGAAGAGTTGTGAAGGGCTTTGATTAATATTGATGTTAGTTTCTGATGAGATTGACACTTTAGAAATTGCACGAAGATGTCAATGAAAGAAATATTTTACATCTTAAAAACAAGTTTTTGTCATTGAAGTTACTGGAAGGAGATTCCATGGTAGACCTTAAGAAGTCAACAACTTATAGCAAGTGAGACTCTTGCAGAAAAAGTGTTCAAATCAATTACTTTTAATAGCTTACTGAAGTCCTTTACTCCAATTGCGGACATGTTAAATATTGCTCCAAAATCATGGAATTTGATCAAGTACAACTCTTGTAAGAGGATAAGTGAGAAAAATCTCAATAAGATTCCAAGGACGATGATGCTGCATTTGTGGAAAATTTAAAAGGAAAAATGTTATCTGTCACTATTTTTCTATGATCTAGGAACTCAGTTTTAGGCACTAATCAAGAACCTCTAATTTCTTTTTCCATGTTTTTCATTTTCTGACCAAACTGCTTTTCACTCATGGTCTACTTCGAAATAATGCCTGTATCTGGTGATTGTATCCTAATTTCTTCAAGATAAGAAGAAAAAATCAAAATATTGTCTTCATCATTATGAATATTGTTTTCACTCTATGCTGACCTTTTAAAATCTCTCTTTGTTGTCTTCAACTCTGGCTCAGCTATTAAAGGTACTACACCAGAAACATCAGACCTCAAATGGTTCTCAAAATGGCTTGTAAGCACTGCACCAACAACATCAAACCTCAAATGGTCCTCAAAATGGCTTGTAGGCTTCTTTATCTTTAGTATGGACCTCATATTGTCGGATTTAGATGTTGATAATGATATATGATTTTTAAACCCAACCTAAACTAAATTAAGCATCTTCATGTCTTTCTTATAAGATGATATCAGAGATGTAGTAGGATTTTTATTATTCTCACCTACCCCATGTATCTTTTTCCAGTTTTCCTGTCTATGTGCTTTCCTCTTAATATCATGTTTCTTGGAAAAAGTCTCATAACGCACGTACTAGTAGGTAACTGGATTATGTGGCCAAGGGCACGGTCTACCCTCCTTGGTTAGTGCCTTGAACATTCAGACCGAGCATGATCGGGTAGCTCTATAGTATATAACGAGTCGTGACATTTGACACTCCTTGTGAGGCGACTTTTTGCCTATCCATCCTATTCACACATTAGTAAACTTTTCTTCGGATAACTCTAGAAATGACACTTCTGTTGCTAGATTTCCATCATGGTGTAATGAACTAACACACATAAGCTTTCTCTTATAGTGCCATGTTGTTAGAATGAAAGCTAACTCCAGCTAGATTTCCATCATGGTGTAATGTATTTGACGACAATGTGGCTATGTTAGATGGAAAACTACTTTATGAAAGCTAACAAAGATTAGCTTTACTCACCGTGCAATGTTTTAAGAATGAAATCTAACTCCAGCTAGATTTTCATCATGGTGCATTGTGATTGATGACAATGTGACTGTGCTAAATGGAAAACTACACTATGAAATCTTAAATACATTAGATTTCACTCACCATGCAATGATTTAAGGATGAAAGCTAACTCTAGCTAGATTTCTAACACGGTGCAATGTAATTGATGACAATGTGGTTGTGTTACATAGAAAATTACCTTATAAAAGCTAACACACATTAGCTTTCACTCATCGTGCCATGTTGTTAAAATGAAAGCTAACTCCAACTAGATTTCCATCATGGTGTAATGAACTAACACACATAAGCTTTACCTTATAGTGCCATGTTGTTAGAATAAAAACTAACTCCAGCTAGATTTCCATCATGGTGTAATGTATTAGATAACAATGTGGTTGTGTTAGATAAAAAACTACCTTATGAAAGCTAACCGACATTAGCTTTACTTACCGTGCAATTTTTTAACAATGGAATCTAACTCTAGCTAGATTTTCATCATGGTGCATTGTGATTGATGACAATGTGGTTGTGCTAGATGGAAAAATACACTATGAAAGCTTACACACGTTAGATTTCACTCACCGTGCAACAATTTAAGGATGAAAGATAACTCCAGCTAGATTTCCAACACGGTGCAATGTGATTGATGACAATGTGGTTGTGTTACATGTAAAACTACCTTATGAAAACTAACACACATTAGCTTTCACTCAACGTGCCATGTTGTTAAAATGAAATCTAACTCCAGCTAGATTTCCATCATAGTGTAATGATATAACACACATAAGCTTTCCCTTATAGTGCCATGTTGTTATAAGGAAGGCTAACTCCAGCTAAATTTCCATCATGTTGTAATTTATTTGATAACAATGTGGCTATGTTAGATGAAAAACTACCTTATGAAAGCTAACAGGCATTAGCTTTACTCACCATGCAATGTTTTAAGAGGGAAAGCTAACTCTATCTAGATTTCCTTCTAGTGCATTGTGATTGATGACAATTTGGTTATGCTAGATGGAAAACTACATTCTGAAAGCTAACACACATTAGATTTCACTTACCATGCAATGATTTAAGGATGAAAGCTAACTCCAGCGATATTTTCATCATGGTGAAATGTGATCGATGATGATGTGGTTGTGTTAGATGGAAAACTACCTTATGAACGCTAACACACATTAGCTTTCACTCATCGTGCCATGTTGTTAGAAGAAAATCTAACTCTAGCTAAATTTTCATCATGATGTAATGAGCTAACACACATAAGCTTTCACTCATCGTGCATATGGTTAGAATGAAAGCTAAATCCAACTAGATTTGCATCATGGTATAATGTATTTGATGACAATGTGGCTATGTTAGATGGAAAATATCTTACGAAAGCTAACAGACATTAGCTATTACCCACCGTGCAATGTTTTAAAAATGAACGCTAACTCTAACTAGATTTTCAACATGGTGCATTTTGATTGATGAAAATGTGGTTGTGCTAAATGGAAAACTACATTATGAAAGCTAACACACATTAGATTTCACTCATGTGCAACGATTTAAGGTTGAAAGCTAACTCCAACTACATTTCCATCATGGTGCAATGTGACAATGTGGTTGTGTTAGATGGAAAATTACATTATGAAATGTTACACACATTATATTTCACTCAGAGTGTAATGATTTAATGATGAAATCTAACTCCAGCTAGATTTCCATCGCTGTGCGATGTGATTGATGACAATGTGGTTGTGTTAGATGGAAAACTGCCTTATGAAAGCTAACACACATTAACTTTCACTCATCGTGCAATGTTGTTAAAATGAAAGCTAACTCTAACTAGATTTCCATCACGGTGTAATGAGTTAACACACACAATTTTTCTTTCATAGTGCCATGTTATTAGATGGAAATCTAATTCCAACTAGATTCCATCATGGTGTAATGTATTTGATGACAATGTGGCTGCGTTAGATGGAAAACTATGTTATGAAAGCTAACAAACATTTTCTTTAGTCACCGTGCAATGTTTTAAGAACGAAACGTAACTCTGGCTAGATTTTCATCATGGTGCATTGTGATTGATGACAATGTGGTTGTGCTATATGGAAAACTACATTATGAATGCTAACACACATTAGATTTCACTCACCATGCAATGATTTAAGGATGAAAGCTAACTCCACCTAGATTTCCATCACGGTGCAATGTGATCGATGACGATGTGGTTGTGTTAGATGGAAAACTACCTTATGAGAGCTAACACACGTTAGATTTCACTCATTGTGCCATGTTGTTAAAAGAAAACTAACTCCAACTAGATTTCTATCACGGTGTATTGAATTGACACACATAAGCTTTCACTCATAGTGCCATGTTGTTAGAAGGAAAGCTAACTCCAGCTAAATTTGCATCATGGTGTAATGTATTTGATGACAATGTGGCTGTGTTAGATGGAAAACTACTTTATGAAACTAACAGACATTATCTTTTACTTACAATGCAATGTTTTAATAATGAAAGATAACTCCAACTGGATTTCCATCATGGTGCATTGTGATTGATGACAATGTGGTTGTGCTAACTTTAGTCTTTGTGTAATGAGCTAACACACATAAGCTTTCATTTATAGTGCCATGTTGTTAGAAGGAAAACTAACTCTAGCTAGATTTCCATCATGGTGTAATGTATTTGATAACAATGTATTTGTGTTAAACGGAAAACTACCTCATGAAAGATAACAGACATTAGCTTTACCCATTGTGCAATGTTTTGAGAATGAAATCTAAATCTAGCTAGATTTCCATCATGGTTCATTATGATTGATGACAATGTGGTTGTGCTAAATGAAAAGCTACATTATGAATGCTAACACACATTAGATTTCACTCACCGTGTAATTATTTAAGGACGAAATCTAACTCCAGCTAGATTTTCATCACAGTGCAATGTGATCGATGATGATGTGGTTGTGTTAGATGGAAAACTACCTTATGAAAAGCTAACATACATTAACTTTCTCTTATTGTGCCATGTAGTTAGAAGAAAAGCTAAATACGACTAGATTTTCATCATGGTGAAATGAGCTAACACACATAAGCTTTCACTCATTGTGCCATATTGTTAGAAGGAAAACTAACTTTAGCTAAATTTGCATCATGGTGTAATGTATTTTATGACAATGTGCCTGTGTTAGATGGAAAAATACCTTACGAAGGCTAACACACATTAGATATTATTCACCGTGCAATGTTTTAAGAACGGAAACTAACTCTAACTAGATTTTCAACATGGTGCATTTTGATTGATGACAATGTGGTTGTGCTAAATGAAAAAATACATTATGAAAGCTAACACACATTAGAGTTCACTCATCGTGCAATGATTTAAGGTTGAAAGCTACCTCCAACTAGATTTCAATCACGGTGCAATGTGACAATGTGGATGTGTTAGATGGAAAACTACCTTATGAAAACTAACACACATTAGCTTTCACTCACCGTTCCATGTTGTTAAAACGAAAGCTAACTCCAGCTAGATTTTCATAATTGTGTAATGAGCTAGCACACAGAAGATTTCACTCATAGTGCCATGTTGTTAGAAGAAAAACTAATTCTAGCTATATTTGCATCATGATGCATTGTGATTGATGACAATATGGTTGTGCTAGATGGAAAAATACAATATGAAAGCTTACGCATATTAGATTTCACTCACCGTGCAACGATTTAAGTATGAAAGCTAACTCTAGCTAGATTTGCAATACGGTGCAATGTGCTTGATGACAATGTGGTTATGTTACATGAAAAACTACCTTATGAAAGATAACACACATTATCTTTCACTCATCGTGCCATGTTGTTTAAATAAAAGCTAAACTCCAGCTAGATTTCTATCATGGTGTAATGAGCTGACACATATAAGCTTTCCCTTATAGTGCCATGTTGTTAGAAGAAAATCTAACTTCAATTAGATTTCCATCATGGTGTAATGTATTTGATAACAATGTGGCTGTGTTATATAGAAAACTACCTTATGAAAGCTAACAGACATTTTCTTTACTCACCGTGCAATGTTTTAATCACGAAAGCTAACTCTAACTATATTTCCATCATGGTGCATTGTGATTGATGACAATGTGGTTGTGCTAAATGTAAAAATGCATTATGAAAGCTAACACATATTAGATTTCACTCACAGTGCAATGATTTAAGGACAAAAGATAACTCCAACTAGATTTTCATCACGGTGCAATGTAATTAATAAGGATGTGGTTGTGTTAGATGAAAAACTACCTTATGAAAACCAACACACATTAGCTTTCACTCATCGTGCCATGTTCTTAGAAGAAAAGCTAACTCTAGTTGGATTTTCATCATGGTGTAATGTATTTGATGGCAATGTGCCTATGTTAGATGAAAAACTACCTTACGAAACTAAAACAAATTAGCTATTACTGACCGTGCAACGTTTTAAGAATGAAATATAACTCTAGCTAGATTTCCAACATGGTGCATTTTGATTAATGAAAATGTGGTTGTGCTAAATGGAAAACTACATTATGAAAGTTAACATGCATTATATTTCACTCACCATGCAATGATTTAAGGTTGAAAGCTAATTCTAGCAAGATTTTCATCACTGTGCAATTTGACAATGTGGTTGTGTTAGATGGAAAACTACCTTATGAAAGCTAACACACATTAGCTTTCACTCATTGTGCCATGTTGTTAAAAAGAAAACTAACTCCATCTGGATTTTCATAATAGTGTAATGATCTAACACACATAAGCTTTTACTTATATTGCCATGTTAGAAGAAAAACTAACTCCAGATAGATTTTCATCATGGTGTAATATATTTGATGACAATGTAGCAGTGTTAGATTGAAAACTATCTTATGAAAGCTAACACACATTAGCTTTTACTCACCGTGCAATGTTTTATGAACGAAAGCTAACTCCAGCTAGATTTTCATCATGTCGCATTATGATTGATGACAATGTGGCTGTGCTAGATTGAAAACTACACTATGATAGCTTACACACATTAGATTTCACTCACTGTGCAACTATTTAAGGATGAAAGATAAGTTCAGCTAGATTTTCAACACGACGCAATGTGATTAATGATGGCAATGTGCTTGATGACAATGTGGTTGTGTTACATGAAAAATTACCTTATGAAAGTTAACACACATTAACTTTCACTCATCATGCCATGTTGTTAAAAGAAAAGCTAACTCCAGCCATATTTCTATCATGGTGTAATGAGCTAACACACATAAGCTTTCCATTATAGTGCCATGTTATTAGAAGGAAAGCTAACTCCAGCTAGATTTCCATCATGGTGTAATGTATTTGATGACAATGCGGTTGTGTTAGATAGAAAATTGCCTTATGAAAGCTAACATACATTAGCTTTACTGACCGTGCAATGTTTTAAGAATGAAAGCTAACTCCAGCTAGATTTCCATCATGATGCATTGTGATTGATGAAAATGTGGTTGTGCTATATGGAAAACTGCATTATGAAAGCTAACACACATTATATTTCACTCACGGTGAGATGATTTAAGGACGAAAGCTAACTCCAGCTAGATTTTCATCATGGAGCAATGTGATCGATGACGATGTGGTTGTGTTAGATGAAAACCTACCTTATGAAAGCTAACACACATTAACTTTCACTCATCATGCCATGTTGTTAGAAGAAAAGCTAACTCTAACAAGATTTGCATCATGGTGTAATGTATTTGATGACAATGTGGCTGTGTTAGATGGAAAACTACCTTATGAAAGCTAACACACATTAGCTATTACTCACCGTGCAACGTTTTAAGAATGAACGCTAACTCTAGCTAGATTTTCAACATAGTGCATTTTGATTGATGACAATGTGGTTGTACTAAATGGAAAACTTCATTATGGAAGCTAACACATATTATATTTCACTCATCGTGTAACAATTTGAGGTCGAAAGCTAACTCCAGCTAGATTTCCATCATGGTGCAATGTGACAATGTGGTTGTGTTCGATAGAAAACTAATTCCAGCTAGATTTTCATCATGGTGTAATGAGTTAGCACACATGATATTTCACCCATTGTGCCATGTTGTTAGGAGGAAAGCTAACTCCAACTAGATTTCCATCATGGTGTAATGTATTTGATGATAATGTGGTTGTGTTAGATGAAAAACTATTTTATGAAAGCTAATTCCAACTAGATTTCCATCATGGTGTATTGTGATTGATAACAACGTGGTTGTGTTAGATGAAAACTACATTATGAAAGATAACACATTAGATTTCACTCATCGTGCAATGATTTAAGGACTAAATCTAACTTCAACTAGATTTTCGTCATGGTGTTATGTATTTGATGACAATGTGATTCTTTTAGATAGAAAACTACCTTATGAATTTTAACACACATTAACTTTCACTCACCATACAATGTTTTAAAAACAAAAGCTAACTCCAGCTAGATTTCCATCTTGGTGCAATGAGAGAACACACATTAGCTTTCACTCACCGTACAATGCTTTAAGAAAGAAAGCTAATACATTGTTAAAATGAAAGGTAATTATAGCTAGATTTCCATCATCGTGTTATGTACTTGATGACAATGTGACTGTTTTAGATAGAAAACTACCTTACGAAAACTAACACACATTAACTTTCACTCAATGTTCAATGTTTTAAGAACAAAATCTAACTCCAGCTAGTTTTCCATCATGGTGCAATGAACTAACACACATTAGCTTTCACTCATTATGCCATGTTGTTAAAAGGAAAACTAAGTCCACCTAGATTTCCATCATGGTGTAAGGTATTTGAGGACAATATGGTTGTGTTTGATGGAAAACTAACTTATGATAGCTAACACACTTTAACTTTTACTCACTGAGCAATGTCTTAAGAACGAACGCTAACTCCAACTAGATTTTCATCATGGTGAATTGTGATTGATGACAATGTGGTTGTGCTAGATGAAAAACTACATTATGAAAACTAACACACATTACTTTTCACTCACGGTGCAATGTTTTAAGAATGAAAGGTAACTGTAACTAGATTTCCATCATGGTGCAATTTGCTTGATGACAATGTGGCCGTGTCAGATGAAAAACTACCTTATGAAAAGTAACACACTTTAGCTTTCACTAACCGTGCAATGTTTTAAGAATGAAAGCTAACTCTAGCTATATTTCCATCATGGTGCAATGTGATTGATGACAATGTAATTGTGTTAAATGGAAAACTTCCTTATGCACCATGCCATGTTGTTAGAAGGAAGCCAACTCCACTAGATTTTCATTATGGTGTAATGTATTTGATGACAATGTGGTTGTGTTAGATGGATAGCTACCTTATGAAAACTAACACAGATTAACTTTTAGTCATCATGCAATATTTTATGAATGAAATCTAGCTCCAGATAGATTTCCATCATGGTGTAATGTGATTAATGACAATGTGGTCTTGTTAGGTGGGAAACTACATTATGAAAACTAACATACATTAACTTTTATTCATAGTGCAACGTTTTAAAAACAGAAGCTAACTCTAGCTATATTTCCAACACATTCATACACATATATCAATAATATAAGTGCCATGTCCAAAGTTAAATAGGAATTTGGTGGTTTTATCTGAGTTGATATCTGTCATTCTCTAATACTTATTGGATCTCTTATTGTTATCTCTTCATATATATTTTATGTAATTTCTATGTAAATTCTCTTTTGCTAGCGTGCACAACATGTAGGGGAACAATGTTTTGTGGCATACAAAAGGGCTACCCTATTATTTTGAATTATTGCAACTATATTACTTTTTTGAACATAGACTTCATATGGTTTAACCTTAATTACAAATTACAATTCAAATGTGTTATAGAAATTGGGAGGAGTTACAATGGAAAATATAATTTTGACAAGAGGGGACTATGTTTGTTAGAATAATCAACCCATAGTTTACCCATTTAGACATTAATTTAATTATTTCTGTCTTATTAGCCTAGTTCATGTGTCCCACCTTGTGCAAGTTGTCTTTTACCTATCCATAGTGGTCAAACTTGCCTCATTTGACTCATGTAGCGCATGGGAAAGCCCAAGGAATCAAATCTACTTTATTCCTGGCCTCCTAGGTGCCCTTCTTCTTTTTCTTCTTTATTCCCTGCTTTTTCAGTGTTTTAAGGCAAATAGAAAAGCTAGACTAGGTGAGGTGAACTAGTTTTTTGTCCTCTTCATCCTCCTCTCTTTTCTCCATGCAAAAGCATGTATGAGCTGCCATTCCACCACTCTTTAGCTTGCCTAAGCATTTTTTCCAATTCATGAGCTCCATGACAGATTTGGGATTAGCTTTTTACACCTATGGGGGATTTGCTTATTTTTGGTAAGCCTGCTTTATGCTAGATTCGAATTGCTCCTCATGCATTCAAATCCCTGATGTATATTATTTATTTACCAACCTATTATTTTACAGGGTTGGCTATTGTACACTGATTTAATACAGTTTAGTGTTCAGCTTCAATTTTCAGTCTCTTTGTGAGTGATTTTGCATGATCAATTGTTAATTGTTGTGAGTAAAATTAATCTATCACCTGGTTCAATTTACACATGGTATCAGAGCCATTGTATGTTGTTTCTCTCCTTCAAAAATTGTTTTGCAGGTTCAACATCAGTGACTGGGAGCCTTCTACTGACAGCCAGGACAGATTTTCTAAGTTATGGATCAATCACAGAAAATTATCTTGACTCCCTTCAATTTCTTTGAATGGAAAGTAGAGATGGAGATACTGTTGAGAGTGAAAGGCCTCTACAGGGTGACTATGGCTACAGAAGTAGATCTCAATGCAGCTGCAGAGAAGATAAAATGGCACAACAGGAGGGATGAGGCTTATGTCCTCCTGTGTCTGAGTATTTCCAGAGACCTCCTTTTCCATCTCGATGGATTGACATCACCGAATGAAGTATGGTAGAATATTTCTGATATTTTTGGAAAGATAGATGAGATGAGGGGACATCAAATAAAAAATGAGCTGATTTGTCTGAGTCCAGCGAGCTTTGAATCCCTGCAGGTATATTTCTCCAAGTTCAAAGCACTAGTTTTGCAACTGAAACAGTGTGGTATCGAAAAGAAAGATGATTAGCTCGTACTAGCCATCCTCTCGAAGCTGGGACCTGATTATTCAATGTTTGTTTCGACCTTCTATGCCACAAAACTGACAGCTCGAACCTGGAAGATGCCTAGCCTTGCAGATTTCATGGAATCTCTCACACAAGAACAGGACAAGCTGGTGATGATGGGCACCATCAAACCATCCAAAGATCAAGCTTTGATTGCTGGAGATTCGAAGGTGGATTCAAAAGGCAAAAAGAAATCTAAAAAGCCACCTAAGCAAAAGAGAGACAAGAAATAGTCTCCGAAGGATCCACAAGGTCCCAAGAAGAATAACCAGAAGAGGAAAAACAAAGGTGAAATGAACAAGTGCACATACTGCAATAAGGGCAATCACTCTGAAAGCTCTTGTATGAAAAAGCAGATAGACATGCTGACCCAACTCCTGGAGAAGAATGGAATCTCCTTTCAGAAAGCTCAAAGAAGAGAGAAAGAGGATCAAGTTCAGATGACAGAGAGAGAGTTCATGCTCTAGTTGCTGGCACATCAAGCTCACCCAGTTTTATCATTGATTCTGGAGCTTCAAGACACATGGTTTCGACTAAGAAGGCCTTCTCCTCACTGGATATGTCGAAAGGACCATCTATTGTACTGGGAGATGACTCTCTCACTGAAAGTAAAGGAAAAGGAAAAATAGATCTTGATCATGGTCAGTTCAGCAATGTGCTGTATGTGCCTGGTCTCGCCTCCAACCTCCTGTCAGTGTACCAGATGACCCACACTGGGTCTCCTAAGAAGGTAATATTCTCCCCCGATGAAGTTGAGATCACAGAGATCTCAAGTGGTAGAGTCATTACAAAAGGAGTTGCAAATCATGCTCAAAAGGTATACATGCTCTCACACTTCCTACCTTACTCAAACCCCTCTACTCTTCTCATTCATGCTAATGAAGCCAGCAAGCTTTGGCATGAAATATTTGGCCACCTAAATTACAAGTATCTTTCTGATCTTAGTGAAAAAGAGATGGTCATAGGGTTTCCCAAGATAAAATTTTCCAAAGGAGTCTGCCAAGGCTGTATCCTAGGAAAACACCCAGAGCACAAATTTGAGAGAGCTAGTGATGAGAGAACCTCTGCACCCCTCGAGCTGATCCATAGTGATGTTGCTATCCCATTCCCTCATATGTCCATGACTCAGGACAAATATGCATTGACTTTTATTGATGACTTTTCCAGGTATTGCTGGGTTCACTTCCTGAAACACAAGTCTGAAGTTTTTGGCCTATTCAAAGTCTTTAAGGCTTTGGTTGAAAACCAGTCTGGAAGGAAACTCAAGGCCCTAAGATCTGACAATGGTGGTGAGTATGTCAAGTCTGAGTTTATTAATTATTGTGCAAATGCAGGTATTCATATGTAGCATGCTATCCCTTCCACACCACAGCAAAATGGTGTTGCTGAGAGGAAGAACAGATCACTGAAGGAGATGGCAACATGCATGATGGAGGCCAAAACTTTGCCACCAAAGTACTGGGCCGAAGCTATCAACTATGAAGCCTATATTCAAAATAGTGTGCCTCACAAATATCTTGATGGTATGACTCCCTTTGAATCATGGAGTGGGCACAAGCTAGATGTGACCCATTTCAGTATTTTTGGCTCAAAGGCTTGGGCTAGAATTCCAACAGAGAAGAGGAAGGATTTGCAGCCCCAAATCCAAGAGTGTCTTTTTGTTGGATACTCTGAAGATTCAAAAGGGTACAAGTTTATAAATTTGAGCACAAACAAAGCCTTCATCGAAAGGTGTGTTTAGTTTGAAGAAGAACCCCTTGCAGCAGTGGAAGTTGGTGAAGCCTCTTCACCACCTGAACCTTAAGAAGTAAGTAAAGAGTTTGTTGAAAATGATGATTCTGATTTGTCTGATGGAGATGAGTTTATTTCAGACCTTAGCAGCCCTACAAGGCCAAAATGGGCATCCAAGACACTACATGCAGCAGGTGAGCTAGCTGGGGATCCCAATGACCCAAGGAGGACTAGATATCAATTTGAGAGTGGTATGTGCATGAAGGATCCTATGTTTGCTGAAAAATTCTATTTGATGGTGGATTCTGATCCTCAAACATATTAAGAAGCATCAGGAGATCTAATATGGAAAATAGCCATGAAGGAGGAGTTCAGCTCACTCCAGAAGAGCAACACATGGGAGCTAGTGGATCTTCCTCCAGGAAGAAAGTTAGTCCAGTGTAAGTGGGTCTATAAGACCAAATTTGCTGCTGATGGTTCACCACTGAAGTACAAGGCCAGATTGGTAGCCAAGGGCTACTCACAGGTTCATGGCATAGATTACAATGAGACATTTTCCCCAGTGGTAAAGATGGATTCCATCAAGCTAGCTCTAGCCATTACAGCCTCAAGGCAATGGGAGGTACATCACATGGATGTAAAATGTGCCTTCTTGAATGGATATATCACTGAGGAGATATATATGTAGCAGCCTCAAGGTTTTGCTACTAACCCTTCTCTTTTGTACAGGTTGAGAAATTCATTGTATGGGCTAAAGCAAGCCCCCAAGGCTTGGTATGCCAAGATCGATAGCTTCTTGCTATCACTGAATTTTGTTTGGTGCAAATCAGATCCAAATGTCTATTTGAAGTTAGTTAATGGTTCATTAATGATCATTTTGTTATATGTTGATGACCTCCTCATTACAGGAAGCTCACAGGCTAAGATTGCTTCCTTAAAAGGAGCTATGAACCAAGCCTTCTCCATGACAGATTTGGGGCTCTTAAGTCAATTTTTGGGGCTTGAGATTGCTCAAACCAAAGCTGGAATAAAAGTGCACCAGTCCAAATATGCCTTGGACTTACTGAACAAATTCAGAATAAAGGATTGCAAAGCAAGCAAAACTCCTTTCCTTTCAGGAGTGAAGCTGGAAGAAGCGTATTCTTCACCTATGGTAAACAATACACTGTATAGGCAATTGATTGGATGTTTGTTGTATCTGACACATACTAGACCTGATATTTGTTATGCAGTAAGTGTGGCTTCTATATTCATGGATAAGCCTCAAGAGATCCATTGGAAAGTATCCAAAAGGATCCTTAACTTTGTTCAGGGAACAAGGACACATGGGATCTTCTATAAAGCAAAATCTGATCTTGATTTGAATGGATTTATTGACAATGATTGGGCAGGTGATAGCACAGATAGAAATTCCACATCAGGATATGTGTTCATGCTTGCAGAAGGGCCAATCAGCTGGTCAAGCAAGAAACAGAGTCCCATTGCAATCTCATCTACAGAAGTAGAATATAGAGGAGTTGTTAATGCAGCAACTCAATGTTTATGGTTGCAAGGTTTACTTGGAGAGTGTGGATTCGAACCAGAGTACTCAACTACCATCTACTGTGATAACCAGAGTATCATTCAAATCTGCAAAGATCCATTTTAGAAGCAGAGAACCAGACACATTGAGATCCATATGCACTACATCAGAGAACTTGTGCATGATGGCACCATTCACCTACTCTTTTGTTCATCTTCAGAACAAGTAGCTGATATCTTCACCAAAGCATTTTGTGAGAAGACCTTCAGCAATTTTAAATCACTGCTGGGGATTGTTGATCATGCTGTGAAAGCATGAGTGAAGACAAGATTCTACAATTTTGTTTTACAGTCCATGTGTAAGGGAGGATTTTCCCAAGTTGGTTTTTCCTCTTTCCTTGTTTAAATGGACATGCAGTATGTAAAGGGTGACTAAGCCTTGTTTCTAGGCCCTATAATTTTCTGATATATTACTCATAAGTCAGGCTTAAGGGGGGGTGTTAGAATAATCAACCCATAGTTTACCCATTTAGACATTAATTTAATTATTTCTGTCTTATTAGCCTAGTTCATGTGTCCCACCTTGTGCAAGTTGTCTTTTACCTATCCATAGTGGTCAAACTTACCTCATTTGACTCATGTAGTGCATGGGAAAGCCCAAGGAATCAAATCTACTTTATTCCTGGCCTCCTAGGTGCCCTTCTGCTTTTTTTGCTTTATTCCCTGCTTTTTCAGTGTTTTAAGGCAAATTAGAAAAGCTAGACTAGGTGAGGTGAACTAGTTTTTTGTCCTCTTCATCTTCCTCTCTTTTCTATATACAAAAGCATGTATGAGCTGCCATTCCACCACTCTTTAGCTGGCCTAAGCCTTTTTGCCAATTCATGAGCTCCATGACAGATTTGGGATCAACTTTTTACAACTATGGGGGATTTGCTTATTTTTGGTAAGCCTGCTTTATGCTAGATTCGAATTGCTCCTCATGCATTCGAATCCTTGATGTATGTTATTTATTCAGAAACCTATTATTTTACAGGTTTTGCTATTGTACACTGATTTAATACAGTTTAGTGTTCAGCTCCAATTTTCAGTCTCTTTGTGAGTGATTTTGCATGATCAATTGTTAATTGTTGTGAGTAAAATTAATCTATCACCTGGTTCAATTTCCACAATGTTGACCTCCTAATTAATGGTCAATTTATTGTACTAGGAAGGGTTGAATCTGCAGAGACTACAACTCATTATGGTGGAGAAAGGATTAATATATGATATGTTATGGTTTTGATAATTGATGTCATTGAACCACATTTGATTGCGGAAGATGTTGATGAAGGAGACTTACATCCATGGAAGATCATATATTTGAGGCATAACAAAGGTAAATCAAAATCTTGAAGCACATTTAAGTGTTTTTGATAGTACATTGCTTGTTATTTTGAGAAAATACTAAGTTTGTTTAATTTGTTGTGTATGTGCAAATGTCTCTTCTACATTTTCTATTAGAGAAAAGGTAGATCTTTTGCAATGTGGAGTGAAGGTGGGTGAAGGCTTCATATTCAATACAAATATTGGTCATAAGGTGCATGGAAGGATGGTAAATAAAGGATCCATAGTGGTTAACATTGAGAAAGTGTTAAAACATGATGCTCTTTTACCGCATCCAACAGGATTTGAGAATACACTAGGGGGTGCATTGGGATCTTATGAGATTTGGCCAGAATCAGATTTGGAACCTCATTGTCATGATCGTCTAGTAAATACTCCCTAAGATAGGTGTACATTCATAGGTAAAAAGGTTTCTCTTACACATGAATGCACAGGAATAAGCATGTGCATCGCCAAAGGGATCATAGTTAATGTCCACGAGGATGACATGGTTGAGGGTGAAATGTTAGGTGAAAAGGAATTCAGTGTTTTTGTGGAAGACATAGATACAAATTGTGAAATATGTAGGATTGGGGATAAGTCTATACATTGTTTGGTTAGATGGCCAATAAATAAGTTGGTGGACAATGAAGATGGGATTTTAAGGGTGAATGAAAATTTCAAGGAGGCACCCAAGGAAATAATGGTATGGGATCTTATAGAGGACACAAGTCCCTTAAACACATGGGATGGTGATATTTATTATGAAAAATATCCAGACTCAATTGCTATGCACGTAACGAGGCCATATAAAAGGATTAAATGAGTTGTGGCTACAAAAAAAGTTGGAAACTTTCAAATATAGAGAGATGAAGAGAAATAAATCCGACTTTTGGCAGCAGATGAATGTTGCAAACAAGATTGTCTTCAACATGTGGATAGGAAAGCCATTGCAGCTGCTAGAAGGGGTATGCAACTCTTAAAAAAATGTCATTAGGGAATTTGTCTTGAATTCACTCCTTTCCAACACAATCATGTCAAAGAGCCATGGCCATGGCCTACCTCCTACTATTAGGAATGTAAAGAACATGAGGTTTAATGGAGATATTATTTGTAAGAAAGCATGGTACACGATACATAATATTCCTCAAATCACCTTCTATACTCACCAACATAATTTCCAACAAGGACCTGTCAAAGGAATTCACTGGTAACATCAACAAATGCAAAGCATGTGCACATACTGTGGCAGCCATAGAAATATTGCACAAAATTGTAATGGTTAATTTAGATTTTTCACTGAACCAAACACGACAAGTTGAAGAAGATGGAACGCCTGCTCCTTTAATATTGCTCCATCAATGTACACCCAAAGTTCTTTGTTAAAAGAGATCAATGAGGCTCTTCAAGAGCTCAATTTTCCATCAATATCACAACCAACAATGCGAAAGATTTGGAATACTCATTTTCTAGATGTGGCATTCTCAAAGAACACTAACTTCAGTAAATGTAGTGAATGTATCATGTTGAAAGCACAAATGAAGACATCAACTACAAAAGAGTTGGAAGAAAAGGCATGATCTAGACTGAAGAAACATAACAAGATTGTTATGTGTGGAAGATATTGCTACTATGCCCATATAATTATGTTAGAGCGGTATCCAAAGGAATAATTGAGCATTATCCATGATAAAATGGACAAACGAAAGACTTCAATCCCAAGATTATGTGTCAAATCAAAATTTGTTGCAGGAACAAACTTGGGTTTGTCATTGACAGGTATGCTAACACATGGGCATAAACTAGGAGTTTTTGGTCATTTCTCCCTACCATTTGTACACATGGGATGACAATTTATCATTACATATCTTGCAAAGTGCTTGAAGAGCCACACCTTGATATGTATGGTGATTTGCTTTATGAGAGTGGAATTTCAAGAAACCCGCTTTCAAATGCATTACTTCAAAACTCTATTTACTCAAAATGTAAAGTGTAGAAGGATGCTTTCCTATCTTTAAATGGAAGCTCAAAAAAACAAATTCTTGATTTTAAACCTCTTCCTCCACATTTGTTGTTACAATTGGACAATGCAGCTAGTGATAATAAGAATCATTATGTTTTCATGTTTCTATCACTATTAACTGCACTTGGTGTCTTCATCACTATTGAGGTTGGGTTCTTGCTTGTGGGGCACACCCATGAAGACATAGATGGAACCTACAAAAGAATGTCTTCCAACTTGAAAAGTAAAGATATATATTATTTACCTGAGATGATGGATACATATTGCACAATAGAATAAAAATGGGCGTTTCCACCTAAACTTATTGACAAAGTGTATGAATTCAAAAGTTTTCTTAATGGGTACATCGAGGAGGAGAAAAATGCACTAGTTGGACATCTTAATGTCTAGTACTTCCAAATTCTTGTACTCAATGATGATCCATTGATTAGGTATAAAGAATCCATCAAAGACATTAAGTGGTTAGGACTAGTTGAGTTGTGGAATATATATGATGAAGGTCGACCTATATTTCCCACAGGGAAGCCATCTTTCTTACGTCCCAAAGACAATGATGTTTATTTAAAAGAACTAAAGAAAGGAATAACATCATACATAAAAATATGGAAAGAGACTATTGGCAATGAGAATTCACCAATTGTTATAGAGGAATGGAATAAAAACCTAGAGTATTGGAAAAGAGTTGTTGATGCATTAGATGGAATCTACAGTGACCATACACCCTTGGATGAAATTGATTCTTGTTCTGATGATTTTTGGCCCAAGACGAGGAAAAATGTTAAATTTGATGGTAATGCACTCCATGCAATATCAAGTATTATGGATGGGGATTTTAATAATGTGACAGATGAACCGATATATGTTGGACCCAAGTGCAACAAGCCAAATCCAACATTCAATCCTAGAATTGATGTTGAGAAAGGAAAGATGTTGCTTGTTAGATTAGGAAATGAGGATGAAGGAGAGATGATTTGGATGGAAAAATACACCTCAGATATCTTCTAGGATAATGATAGCGACACCCTTCATGTAAAGATTGATTGGTGGCAGCCTAGCTTAGGGAAATACAAGGGAAAATTTTTAGAACAATCTTGGGTACCAAATCCTGATGACACAAAACTTGGATCTGTTCCAATTAATACCATAGTTTGGGCATGGATGCCAAGGAAAGAAGATTGCAGGAAGACCAAGATAAATAAATGTGGTGTACAAGCTATACTCGATCTGCTTGAGCGGATACAAGGAGATTAGTTGGAGATGATTCATGAATGTAATTTTGCTTCTTGAATGACTTTTAGTATACATGAAGAAATAGTTTTCAATGTTTGTAGTATAATAAATACTCTTCAAGCTACTTTTTGAGGAATTTTATATTATTTACTGCATATATGAAAATTTCACTTCAAGTTCAATGTTAATTCATGTGATGATACTTTATGCGAATTAGATAACACCATTCAAATTTTTACTTTTCAATTTGTCTTTTAAATCAACACAACATCTCACTATATCAAATGTGCATAATTATATTCATTAGTGCATGTACAAAACCCTTACCTTATTTATTATTAGCTTTTGCTCACTCTCTTCGATACCACTTTGAGCTTTTCATTTTGTTCCCCTGATGATTGGTGGAGTGTCCACTTGAAACGTAGGGACGTTCCAATACACACAATTTAATTCCATAAACTGTCTTTGTCATTATGATTAACCATGGAAATCTTCACCCTCAAGCCGTACTTGATCTACTTGAGAAAATACAAGGAGATTAGGTGGAGATGATTCATGAATGTAATTTTTCTTTTTGAATGACTAATTAATATACATGAAGAAAAAGATGTCAATGTTTGTAATATATCAAATATTCTCTTCAAGCTTCCTTTTGAGGGATTTTATATTATTTGCTACATATATTAAAATTTTGGTTCAACTTCAATGTTAATTCATGTGATGATACTTTATGCGAATGCACCTTAAAACATCTTATAGACTTGCTTTGTGAATAAATGTAAGGCACTTGCAATAAGGTTTGAAGTGAGTTTTCCCTATTATTCATTATTATACTTGATATAAATTTAATTGTACTACTATCTTGCATTCAAATTCATAATTATATTTTCTCGTGTAGACTTTAAAGTGGTGCCAACTTTGAACTAGTATATTAACTTATACTCATTAAATACAGTACTAACATTTTGAGTGTGCAGGTTTTATTAGTTTGTCATCATTGTGATTTATTTTCTGGATTAAACTATGTGAATGTTTTTCAGGCCAACATTTTGAGAGGACACTCCACCCATGCTTGTTACGAGAACCATGAAAAAAGCATTGTGAACTGAAAATATTTCACATAACTTAATCCAGAAAATCAATCATTAGGTAGTAACATCATGTTAGCTTTAATTCATGTTAGACATTATCATCAAATACATTGCATCATAAAAACAATTTAATCCATGCGAGATTTAATGTTGATCGTAATGCACTGCAAGTAATATAAGTATTATGGATGGAGATTTTGATAATGTGACGGATGAATTGGTATATGTTGGACCCAAGTGCAACAAGCTAAAGCCAAGATTCAATCCTACGATTGAAGTTGAGAAAGCAAAGATGTTGCTAGTTAGATCATGAACCGAGGATGAACGAGAGATGATTTGGATGGCAAAAACCACCTCATATATCTTCTAGAATGATGAAAGTGAGACTCTTCATGTAAAGGTTGATTGATGGAAGCCTACTTCAGGGAAATACAAGGGAAAATTTTAGAACAATATTGGGTACCAAACCTTGATGACACATGACTTGGATCTATTCCAGTTAATACCATAGTTTGGGCATGGATGCAAAAGAAAGAAGATTTCAAGAAGACCATGATAAATAAATGTGGTGTACAAGTTGTAATTGATTTGCTTGACCGAATATAAGGAGATTAGGTGGAGATGATTCATGAATGTAATTTTCTCTTTGAATGAGTTATTAATATACAAGAAGAAACAATTTTCAATGTTTGTTGCATATCAAATATTCTCTTTAAGCCTTTTTTTTGAGGAATTTTATATTATTTACTAATATGAAAATTTTGGCTCAACTTCTATGTTAATTCATGTGATGGTACTTTATGTGAATTGGATAACACCATTCAATTTTTAACTTTTCAATTTGTTTTTCACATAAAATCAACATGTCTCGATATCAAATGCGCATATTCATATTCAATAATCAATCTTAAAACATCTTCTAGACTTCCTTTGTGAATAAATGTAAGGCACTTGCAATAAGGTTTGAAGTGAGTTTTCCCTATTATTTGTTATCATAACTGATATAAATTTTATTGTTCTACTGTGTTGCATTCTAATTAATATTATATTTTCTTCTGTAGACTTTAAAGTGGTGCGAACTTTGTACTAGTGCAATATCTTATACTCAACAAAGACAAAGTAGTAACATTTTCAGAGTGTAGGCTTTCACAGCTTGTCATCATTGTGAATGATTTTCTGGATTAAGTTGTCAGTGAGTTTTTCAAAACAACATTTCAAGTGGGCACTTCACGCATGATCGTGGGGGGAACAATGTGAAATTCATTATGGTTTGAAAAACTTTCACATCGCTTAATCCCGAAAATCAATAGCCAAGTATTAACATTTAATGTCAATACTACATAAGTTAATAATAGTCACAACATAATATTGATATGTTGTTAAATAAATTTATATTATGTAAGAAATTTTTTACACAAATTATTAATAATTCACTAGTTAAATATTGGTGAATTTTGTTTTAATACGTAAATAGAAATATTAATGATAATCAAAGTATATCATTAAATAAATTTATAGGTAAAATTTCTCATATAAATCAGTTATTTATAAAATCAACGTTCATTAACTTATTTTTTAATACACCACCACCAACAATAATAATAATAAATTATGTCTATATTCTAATTCATAATTTATTTTAATCATTACTAACATAAAACCTACTTTACTCTAAGTCATAAAATATTCTCTTGTTCACTATCAAGTGGTGCTAACTTCCAAAAATAAAACATCATACTCAAAAAAGACTTAGACTTACTATGGTAACTCAACCTAGACACATTAGTTAACATAATTTCAATTAAATGAAATTTCAAGATAATAATAGCAACACATATTGATTATTAATGTCATTAAATAACTTTAATAATAATATCAAAAAAAAATCTCTACAATCTATTTTTCGTGATATAATCATTGATCAACTTAACTTTTATTAGAAAATATAAATAATAGTAATATAAATAAATTATATTTCTATTCTAAGGTTAAATTGATTTTGATCATTAAAATAATAAACTTAGCATATTAACACTTAATATATAATAGTTTTTCTTGTCACTTGTAAAATGTTTCCAACCTTATAATATATTTCAACATGATACTCAACACATACAATATTACTTGCTATGTCGAGAATTAAAATTGTTATAGTAACAAACACATTTGTAGTATGTCATTAAATAGTTTTTAAATGGGTCATTCTAAAATTGTGCCAACCTTCTACTAGTATAGGAACTCAACACCAACAATGTACTAGTTACCATATCAAATTATAATTCAATTTCTTAATCATAGTAACATATACAATATTAATTCCATTACATAAACTTAATCAAGTTACCATTTAATACAAACTATAGATAATATTAATAGAAATTATGTAAGGAATCAAAGTCTAAGAATTTCATCATTTTGAAAGAATCAAATTATAAGACTTTCATCATTTTGATTTGTCACAGAGGATTATAAAGGTGTAATCTAGGTGTTAACACATCCCATCTCCCCTCATGTTGTAAAGGGTGCTAGCTCAATGGAGGAACACCTGCATTACAAGCAGGACGATGGTGGTTCGATTCCTCGGTGCCCTAACATAATTAATAGATGATATAAAATCTTTAATGATAATATAAATATTGTAAGATATCTATATTTTCAATATAAATAATCTCTTTTCAATTAAACACATTGTTCAAATACTTCATAAATAAATAATGAACACTTGCAATAATTAGTTGAGTTGGTTTTCCCCCTTTCCTCTTGTATATGAAAAAAATTAAACTGTACTGTACTAATGCTATTCTAGTTCATAATTGATTTTGATTGTTAAAATAATTAATATTAATAAATAAGGGAGGCTTTACTAACATCGATATCATTAAATAAATTTATAGGCAAGAATTTCTCACGTTAATCTATTATTCATAAAGTAAACATTCATCAGCTTAGTTTTTAATACACTACCACTACCAACAACAACAATAATAAATGATGTTGCTATTTTAATTCATAATTTAATTTAATCATTAAAGGGTAAAACTTAGACTTTAAAGTCACAAAATATTTTCTCGTTTTGATTATAAGTGGTGCCAACTTCCAAAAATAAAACAACATACTCAACAAAGACAAAAATAATTACTATGCCAATATTTATAATTGTTGTAGTAACAAATACAATGTTGGTATTATTTCATAAAATAATTTAATCAACTTAACGTTTAATACAAATTATAAATAATATTAATAGAAATTATGTAAGGAGTCAAAGGCTATGACTTTCCTCGTTTTGAAAGAACTCAATCTAGCGGAAGTTCTAAATTCTAGATCCACTAAATAATTACAAATTTAATGAAATATGTGTTATTACTCCTTTACATAAGATTGTGGACAACTTCCGACATAGTACGAAGACATTATTACCTTCCAATGAATATAACATATTCCAACTGTATCTATGTTCTTTTACTTCCTTTATTTTATAATTAATGGAACACGAGAAATATTACTTATTTATATGGTTTTTCATGATGTAAGAAACTTGTAGGAAACAAAATATGCAATGGAGGAACCAATCAAAGATTTGTTGAGAGACTACATGATTAATGGATTCAAAAGAATGTGTTTTGTGTATGAATCACAGGTTTATATGGTACTTCAATTTATGTAATCATGTATATTATACTATAAATATAAATATACTCGATACAATTTATTGCTATGTTTGTAGATGGAACATGAAGAGGCAAAAAAGAGCCAAGCCAATGAAGAAAAATAAAATATTTTGAATAACCCCAGTCCAATATCCCTTGCTAGCGATGAAAAATTAAGGCACGCAAGCAATTTGAGAAAAAAATAGCTTGAATGATAAATGACGATCACTAAAATTGAATGTTACAAGTTGTATATTTTGGAAGATTTGTATGTGAAAATCAAACATTGTGTTCAATGTAGATATATTATCCCAATTGGATGATGGCACGTTACCAATAATTGTAACAATTATTTATTGAAATTTTGATTATTGTCGGCATTTATGTTGTCATGTTCTGTATGAATGATGTTCCCTTATTTAGATATAATAATTTATGTTTCTAATAGTATTGCATTTTCTAGTGTTGTAAAATGTTATGTTGCCAAAAATATATTGATGACTTACATTATTACAATGAATAGATTTGTAATAAGATGGTGTAGATGTTTTTAATACAATACATTAATGCAATGATTATATGCAAACAAAATAATTAAAATATAAAAAACAATATTAATATAGATAAATAAATAAAATTGATTTTCTAATGATTAATTGCAATTTTATATATACAAATTAAGAAGTTGCATTTGCATATGCACAACATTGAAAAATTCATCCACAAAACATATTGGTGCATTGCATTCATTTTAATTCAAAAGTGCAAATCATATTTATTTTCACATCAGTGACTTAAAATATAATGACTCATTGGTGCGTATTAATAATGGATGCATCAATACTCCTAAAAAAATAGAATACTCATTGGTGTGCAGTAATTATGGATGCATCAATACTCCTTAAGGATATAATCACATCGATAATAATTATAATAAGATTAATAAGATATATTTGAAACTCCATCTACCTAGTAGTTTTATTTATAGTAAACAAACATTAAAATATATGATAAAACATTTGCCGAACAAAGGTTTTATTAATATTGATTTTCAATCTTTTAACACTAAAAACGTCTACCAAAACCTTCAAGAGTGTTTCCTTCTAGTGATAATGGGAATATATATGGGGTGAATCAATACAAATGCTCCAAACAATGGTGACATGGGTTATTTATGTGACAAGATATGTTGGTTTGAATACAAGCCATGCATGGTTGAATTCCACCCTTTTTTGAAAATTTTAAATAATTTTGGGTATTTTCTTTTATAAAAATAAAAGAATGAAATAATGAAGACATATTACAACCAAGGAGATAGGTTTTCTAAAAGCTATAATCAAATTGTTCTAACCTACATGAGTGGAACCAATTACCACAAAGGGAATCAATCGAGGGTGGGGAACCAAGGTGAATCTCCTTGAGGAAATGATGAATGCTCACAACATTCATGATATTGTCCACAAAACACATTGACAATCTTGATGAGAATGTAATCCAAAGAAACAAAATGAAGCCAATGGTAGAGACCATAAGCATGAGTAAATATTTGATCATCTTCTAATATCATCATGCTCATAGTATCAATCCATATCACTTAAAGGGTGAATATATCAATGATGTCAATGAACTAGAGTAAAGAAAAAACATGAGGGATGAGGATTGCATAAAGAAAATTTCAATCTAGGAAGAAGTTTTTCATTAAACAAGTTTTGAACTTTATCCTTTGATGGATTTTTAATATATTTTTAGATTGATGGAAGAGATTAATTGGATATTGTTGGAACCTATGAAATCATTGCAACTAAAAAATTTGATTCCAAGGCCCACAAGTCCCAACACACCTTATTTTTTTCCCATAAGGAAGAGGCCCTTTGATTGTCATCATTTGATGAGGGAGGGGCATCATAAGAATGTATTTGTATGCAAGCATACTCTGATATAACAACATAATATTCAATTGAAAATATATTTGTGCAAACTCTTCCCAAATAACATCAAAAGATTCAACAAAGTCTGCCTCTTGTGTAGCTTCCATATCATGAATAAAACCATGAATATTCTTCCCAATTTGATGAAGCACCTTCATAACTCTGTAACAAAGCTCATGAGGCTCTAAAATATCAGAATATATGTCATATATAGAATAAAATATCATAGGTATGGTGTCTCCATGAGCAAATGTGTCCATAGAGAGAGAAGAGTGAGCAACTAGATCCTAATTGCAATTGAGCGAACCTGGAGGGTATGGAGACTTGAGATTTGAACCATGAGTGGAAAAATAAATTCCATACATATGGAAAAAAAGTCCCATGAAGGAAAATTATATGGCTTTATAACCAATTAAATACATACAATACATAACAACAACATATACAAGTGACATAGCATTGGAAACTAGGCAATTTTTGAGATTTTCCAACTAGTAAACTTGAGGGTTGTCGGGTCTTTTGGTCATGAAATGGTTGGGGAAATGAGTCAATGACTGTAATAGGATGTATATCAGCCTATATATCACCTTAATAATTAGAATGGGAAATATATTATTGGATTGGGAAAGAGCTTTCAGAAGACTCATCAGAAACTAGCAAAAAATGACTAGTTTTGCGAGGAAGCTTTGGAAAACTAATTGGGGTTTCTTCCAAGGAAGGGATGGAGGATTTAGATCCTAAAATGTCATAAGGTAAATAATAAATAGATCCATTATAAATAGAGATATCAAAAATGGTTTTTAACCATGCACTCAATCCATGCTCAGTCTTACCACTTCCTTTCTTGTGCTCCCATTCTCTTGAAAAATATGGAAGATCAATATGGTTCTCCTCGAGGAGTTTGTTCATGATGTCAATATTATTTATTAAGAAACATATTTCAATATGTGAACCTCTGCAATAACCACATATGGGCCTCTCTTTCTTGTTTCTCCTCCGAGATCTCGAACTCCCATCAGTAGAACTGGAGCTTTCTGAACTTGACTACTTCTTCTCTTTCTCTTTTTGCTTCAAGTCTTTCTTCTTGCCTTTGGCTTGATTTGGTACACCAGAAGCAGGGGATTGTTCTTTGGATTTTATGGAAAACATTTGTATGAGCTTGTCTTGCTCATGAGTCAAAGACTCCATGAAATATGCTAGCATGGGCATCTTCCAATTTCTAGTTGTAAGCTTGCTTGAGTGGAATGTCGAAACATACACAAAATACTCAGGCCCTAACTCAGAAAGGATGGAAAAGACAAGATGATATTATTTCTTCTATATGCCACACTATTTCATCTGAATTAGTACGCTTTAAACTTGGTAAAGAAGTCTTCAATGGTCTCATAGTGAGCTGGGCTCAGGGAGATTAGCTCGTTCTCATGCTTATGGCCTATCATTTCATCTGTCTTCCCAAATAGTGACTCAATATTGAGCCAAAATTCATTGGGTGTGCCAAGAATTTATACATGAAAGAGGAGATCCCCTGAATTTCTAAGACAGATCATACCAAATGCTTCATCAAGTCTATTAAAATACTTAGCTTTCTCCACAACAGAATTTGGCTCAAGTTCAGTCCCCATGGTGACCCTGTAGAGGCCCTTGGACCTCAAATGGATGACCATCTCATGATTCCATTCAAAATAATTGAATGTATTAATCAATGATTGATTTTTCTCCATTCTGCTTGCGCAACTTGTGACAAAAAACACTGTAAAACCTGCAATACAAACACTTAGAATTTCTGGAAATATGCCCTAAACAAAAACTCAAACCTCTCTAGATTTGTTTGAAACTCCAAATAGCTTTGATACCATGTGAGAATTGCTTCTCATTGAGATCTAGGAGCTAGAGCAATATTCACACTCAAAGTGTTTGACAAAATATGCAAGAGAACAACAAAAGAGATTGAAAATAGATAGAATAACACATGTGAATGGTGCTAATAAATTATTATATTATTATAGTACATCTTGTATATGTTATGGTACACATTTATAATAAATTGGAGAAAATTCGTGAGCCCTTGGAGCCCATGTGAATGCATACAAGTTTCAGGCTAGGATTTGACCCCTAAACCCCCCTAGGTTGACCAATAGGCTCCCAAACCTAAACAAACAGCCACAAAATTATGTGTGAACATGTGTGAATGGGGTAATAAGCATGCATAGGTCATAAATGAGGGAAAGAAAACATGGGAGATTGCATGGGTGAGTGGGAGAGTCCCTAGGAGCCAAATAAATGACCAAGGAGACCACAAAATAACCACATTCACACACTAGCACCCCTAATCAAAGATGGAAGTGGTTTGAAATTAATGCAAGCACCTAGATGAAAAAATGATAAAAGTAGATTGCCTCAACTATTAATTAATGAGCCAGAATCATCTATTTGACTAGTATTGATAAGTATAACCTAAGTTAGACCATAGAACACAGCACAAGGAAAATGATTATGTCCCCTAGGTAGATCATCATGGTACTAAGGTAGATTATTTCTCTAAAAGGTAGGCCCCTGTGTTGGAAGGAAAAAAATGTCTCTAAACCTAGTGACTTGAGCTTACTAAGCTTTGAAGTTAGTGGTTTTCTTCCAAAATTCAAATCGCTTACTTTGCTACACACCTATTATCTGACTCCATGATTGGGGTTCTTAGACCTTGAACTTAGTGATTTTCCTCCTTGAGGTAAATAACTCACTGTATATTTTTTTTCTTCCATCCTAACTAAGTTATTTTCCCTCTAGCTCATGAACTTAATGATTTGCATGCTTGGTTTAGTTATTTTCTAAGTGTAACTCCCATTTTTTCTTGAAAGATGAAGCTTGGGTATTTTAAGGCCATGCATTGCTACGTTTTACTTCATTTCTCCTTGCTCTCATTTGGACAACAACCTATTTATTCATATTTGAGCTTCTCACTGCCTTTTCAAAATACTTTTATAGGGTTGATATTGTCTAAAGGCATACCAAAATGTATGTAAGTAGTTCACTCATCTCTAGAATGATGCCCAGTATTCAAAATCCATGAGAGTTATGCCCCCCTTTAAAAATTTGATTTGTAGAGTGTTTTGTTTTTTTAGTAGAATTTTTAAGCTTTAATAAATGTATGTTTATTAGCATGCATAAATGATATTTTTGAAACCCTCAATGGTGTGTTTTCATGCTTGAAGCAATAATTCTAAGTCCCTTGCTACCCAAATCTCATCCTTCACTCAAGAAATCAATTCTTCATTTCTTCATTTATTGAAGAGTTTCCAATCAACACTAAAATTGAGATGCAAGTGGCCTTCATGTATTCGAATCACTGGCCATTATTAAGAGAGAAAACAATTATTAACAAAGAATTAAAGAAGAATAGTTTATATTTCCTCCGCAAATGGAGAAGGGAAATGGAATGAAAACTATCTTGATGAGTTCCTTGCAACATTCTTATGTTCATTAATTTTTTTATTATTTCATAAGATTGTTTGACAGTACATTTTTGTCTTTTAATAGCTTCAATATTGAATTTTCTTTCATAAACACTTTTACCTAATTAATTTGTTGAATCCTTTTCCATCTCTCGAATATCTCATTGTTTAGGGAATGTTTCTTTTGCTTAAAAATCACCAAATGATTCCTTTATTTGAATGTATTTCCCCTCTAATTATTTAATATAATACTCAAATTCATGTTGTGTATTCTTTGTGAAGAACTTGGAGGAATGGCATTGAAATATTACTCCTTGTGTTGTAAGCATTTTCATTCATGAAGTTGAAAAAACATGGAGCAACATAACACTCAAATGGATTGGCTCACACCTAACCCTCACCATTGTGTCCCATTGATTGTAATGGGTTTATGGGAAATCACATGAATGAATGGTATTCCTTGTAAAGTAGAAATACAAGCCACTTGATAATCTCTTGTTGGTATTCTATTGCATAAAAACTCTTGAGCAACCCCATATGTAAAAGATTTGGTTTCACCATTATGGCATTGCTTTAAAGTAACTTTTACTTGATTATGAAATATTTAATGCATTTATTTTGAATGTTAGTTGAGTTGATATAATTGTTTATAACTTAAAATCACGTGCTTATTTTTGGAAGGTCTTAAATGAAAAACATTGCTAAGGTTGGATTCTTAATGCAATGCTCTGCAACCCATATCCTTAACGCCTCTTATTGAGAAATTTAGGCCCAAATTTTACTTTCTTGAGAAATATTTGATAAAACAATTTGTTGAGTTCTAGTTTGGTTATGTCATCATTTCACACTTACATTTGAAGTGGATATTGTCAAAGGTTTTAGTGAAAGAGCTTGCAAGAATTCTCATTGTCAAGACTATCACTTGAGCCATCACTATTAGTATATTTTATAAATAATTTTTATACAAAATCTTGTTGTCAATTCAACGGCTCATACAATTTCCAACATATACCATTCAATCCAATTCTTATATCATCGCTCTTTTGTATTTTGAGAGTATGAAAAATATGTGATAACTTGTGTTTTTTATGAGATAAGTAAAGTTGCCATTTTTGTATGTTGCGAAGAATATAAAAAGAGGATCTAATGATGTTTTCTTGTGCCATTATGTATAATTTTGGAAAGAAAGGAAGGAACGCCACCATAGAATCAAGGATTTATGGGTAATGAAAACCTCAAATTATTTGCATCAATGATTTTTATTTGTTGATTTCCACTAACATGAGAAAACCAAGCTCAAATAGAGGACAATAAAGGGAATATTTGTGGCATGGTGGAGGACTACACACATTAAAGTGACATATTGAAAATGAAATGGACATCCAAGGTAAGGGAATACAATCAAGGATCAATAAACAAAGGTTGACCAACATCCATCAAAGAAGACTAAGAAAAGGAGAAAGGGTAGGACATGGTCTTTGAGGATGCATACGTCTCAAATATAAATAAGAGTCCAATAACCTATAACACACTATAATTTAATGTATAAGGAAATCTAGTTTACACTATCTCCAAAAAAACTTAAGTCTATGTTTGGCTTATAAGAACAAGAGGACCAACTTTTGGTTTAAAGTGCAAGTGAATGGAGGATAATTGTAATTTTGAAATTTTTTATTAAAATTATATCCTCATTATCCATTTTAGGATGAGGATGAAATCAAGTAGGATAGAGTGTCCAATTAGGATTGGAATGCCAATAATAAACTATGAAGGACAATAGTCAAGAATTTTGATGTCCAAGAGTCATAAGAAAATTTGTAAAATGAACCTTTGCATCTTATAAGGGGTTCTCTTATTGGCATTGTAAGTTATCTTTATATGTTAAAAAGACATCATTATTGGTTAATTTTTAATACTCTTGTAGATCTAGCTTGGTAGTGAACAATCCCATCCTCTCCCATCTCTCTCAGTGCTTGTGGGTTTTAACATTACATCATGTAGATTATTATCTTATTTCTTTTTTTATTTCTCACTTATATATTTCTTGATAAATATTTGGATCAAGGAGTCTCTTAGAAACACATGGATTGTTCCCAACTACTTAATCCCGCTAATTTTTCATATGATTTAGTTGGTTGACTATTCTCCCTAATGTTATATGCTTGAGTGCATTTCATATGATCTTGTTGGTTGTATACCAAGGAATTGTTTCCTAGAATTGGATCAGGGCCACTTTGGGAGGGAGTTGGAAGAATCTAACTTAGGTTAATTTATAGTGGCAATAGTGGACTATTACTCTTGCTCTAGTTTCCGTGTAAACTTATTTTACTAATATTAGTAAGGGTTTAGTTAGATACATATCATATTTCATATTACATATTCATAATAGTTTATTTCACAATCAATAACCATATTACAACAATGGGACAATAACTAGAGGGTTCACCATTATCAATGGAGGAAAATCTAAATGGGCTCTTTCATTAGTTCAATGTGTGAAGTTGACAAAGTTATTTCTACCATATTAACACCATAACTCACCATGATTTACCTATGTTGATCATATTGACTATATAAACCATATTCACCATGCTTCACCATGTTAACCACATTTACCCACTAACCTATAGTGTGGGGATTTTAACCATTCCCACTTATATGTGACTAATCCATTAACTTGAAATCCTAATAACCCCATCACCAATAAACATATTAGACTAATAGCCCCATTAACATGTCAACCTTGCACCCTCATCGACCATATTGACTAGTGATTCATGCCGTTAGTCACTGTTGGATATGGTTGAACAATTTTGACCATGGAAGGACATAGTTATAGATGTTTGACCATAATTGGCAATGGATAACTAGTAACCCACTCACCCATAAAGTAATAAACCGCATTCACATATGTTGGCTAATGTTAACTATTATTCAATATTGCTTTCCTATCACAACTAAGCACCTACACCTGGCCCTCCATTATCCCACTAAAAAAAATCAATTATAATCCTCCATCACACAAAGGTAAGTGACTAAACCCAATATTAACCATCATATATCCTAGAAATTGTTGTTGACCAACATTGACCATGGTGGAACCATGTTGATCATATTGACTATAGAGACCATATTCACCATGCATCAACATATTAATCACATTGAACCAGTCACCCATAGCCTAATTCCCCACTAATGTTTGTCCACTTATATTCCACTAATCCATTAACTATTAGATTCTGGCAGGAAGATCTTGGGACAAAAATGGTCTTCACATCTATAACACAAGAGAAAATAAGAGAAGATTAATTGAAGAACAGTATGAGAAATATTCTATTAATTAATCATTCACATTATGGGTGCATATATAATACAACATCAATGAATAATTCGAATACCTACACACGTAGTTGAATCTACCAACCTAACTCTAGAGCTAACTAGGAGTGGGAAAATCACCACTAGAGTTGACTAGTGTAAGTCCGGATCACTAAGATAGTTAATAACCATTTACAATTAGTTACAATCAGTTAACTGATGAGGGTAGATGAACAAAGGAACCTATATCCCCTTGAATCATGAAAACTGGCACTAGAGACACTGGAAGTGATCTAACTGATGGGGATCCGTGCACAATTGAGGATAACTAAATACCTACTGGAGTTAAATGATGGACACTTATGGTGGCACTCCGATTGGGTTCCTATAAAATAGGGAGGATTAATAATAATCCTAACACCCCCCTTTAATCCTAACTTTGGACTACCTGGAACCTGGTAACTAAGACCAAAGGTCACCCATTACAATCTAAATGCAAAATTTATTTATCCATGGAAAATGAGAAAAAAGGCAAAACCGCATGGGGAAAATCCTTCCTAAAAAATGGACATGGCATAGAATTTAAATGAATATATTCACTCTGTCTTGTTCTTCCCTTGAATGAGCTGGATATATTGTTTCTTGGTGAAAAACTAGTGTAGAGTTGTTTTTTATTCCTTGGTCATGTATCAGGTTTTTAATGTTGTGTAGGAAAAAAACATGAGGAGAAGCCCCTTGAAGCTCATATTCTAGCGATGAAGGAGAATTATATGAATTCTTATTGATGTTACAACATAAAATATCAGACCTGAACATAAAATCAGAGATGGAAAATATATCTGTGCAGTCATCTCCTAACCAAAGAACATCAATGAAATCGATAGGCACAATTTCTAGTGTAGCTGCACAATGGTGAACTTGATCATGAAACTTGTTTCCAAACTGATGTGAAACCTTTATAATTCTGTAATAGATCTGTTGACGGGCATATATGACTATGCACGCAACAGGGGAAGAAAACCCATACTGGGATCCTTAAAGCAGGCTCCAAGCTGTTTGGGATGGTTGTTCCCGACGTGTTTAAAGGCTCTGTTAGCCTGAAAGTCTAACTAAAGAGAAATCTAAAAGATAAAGCTAACGCTACTGATTATTTATCAGATATATACCTATCTCTATACAAGTTAATGAATGTTATTAATTACAGTATTAATAAGTTAAATCAGTTTATATTACAAAGATAGAAGTTAAATAACTATTAACAGACTTGATCAATAACAAAGATACATTATATACACCTGTACATTAGCCAGGAATGAAAAAGAATAATCTGAATGTGACATGAATATAAACATCTGATTCAAATAGATTTTTTAACGATATAATTAACAGAAAAATAAATTATATTATCCTAACCTAAGTCCTATCTTGATCAGGAGCGATGCAAATATTTAAACTGAAATCAAATCTGCTAATGGGACTATCAATAATCTTGAAAATCTTCAAAACAAATTCAGAAATCACCAAGATCATACAATAGACACATAAACCACATACTTAATGATGTCAATCATCAAATTTACAACATGACGTTCATCAACAGATCGATAATCAGCATAAGTCAATAGTCATACTTAAAATATTTGCACAATTTCTTAAAAGAGATTATGACAAACATTAATAATAGAGAAAAAATAATAACAAGACCAGGGATAGCATAAACACATATGCAAAGTATAAAACTGTAAACATATATATAAGTTATCACCAGTTTAAAATACTGTATCTGCTGACAGGAAACTGCCTCAAGTTACAGAAGATCAAACCGTAGTCTTGTCTTCTCCTTTCCCAAACTATCCACCCCCCATCCCACATGCTATCTCCCCTTTAAATACATTAAATCCCCAAAAATAAACAGCTCTAAAGACTAGAGATAGCAGAATCGAAACTTTTAACCAATTTCCCTTAAAATGACAAGTGAAAACATGTCATTTTCAACATACGCGGAAATTCCAAGAAATGGGAAAGATTCGATTCTTGACAGCGAATCAAAACATCAGGACATAGATCATGTAACAACACCTGGAAAACTGCTCCTGCAAAATCAATTTATTCCCAACGATGCAGGGATCGTCCAAACGATAGATAGTTATCAAAATCCAGGAAAAAAATCCATCAGATGACCTGCGATACCGCATGCAGAGGAAATATAATTAAACGGAATCTGACAAAAAAATAAATAAACTAAATAATAACTAAATTAACACAAACAAAATACCTGTAAGTAAAAACTTGATTATCAATCTATCAAAAACTTCAAAACCTGTAACCCAAAACAAGTGCATTTCAACCTATTATAAATTCACAGGTGCGTTAAACACCTGAATGTTAATGCCCTTTGCTGGATTTGATGACTGACCCTTAAACTACATTAATGTAACTTGAGCATTAAGATCTCATACCCTCTCTTCATTCCTATCGTTTTCATTCTGCAACTTTAATACCCTTCTAATCAGCCTATTCTTATGCTTTTTAACATGCAACAAAGACTTGTTGTCTACATCTAACTGCTCTTTCAACTTCAAATTCTCGGCCTCCACAACATCACGATGAATCGACATCTCAGTCACCCTTCCTTCCATGTTGTGAATATTATCCAACAAACAGGTAATGAACATTGGGGGAATCATACCCTCAGCTTGATATGAACTTGGCAAGTTTGTTTCTACAGTCTGTCCCTTAACTGGGAGATCAACAACAGGAATAGGCCGAACATCCTTATCAAACGCGGGAGAGCTATCATCGGCAGGGTTCGATATGAACTCATGCCCAACATTATGATTATCCACAGGAAAAACGGGGTTACTTTCATCATCGTCGATCACAACAGTCTCGACAAGAATACCATCATTCACAGGTGGTTTAACAATATTACCTTTGGCCATGCTTCTATTAAACCTACCCATCAACTTAGTTTTCAGCCTTTTAACGGTTCGTTTGCAGGTATCAGTGTTTCTTTTTGGCGTTACTGGAGACAAACCCGAAGACTCCTTCATACGCTTTGCAAACACAGAGGAACCGGGGTTACCCATAGAAGGAGTAACAGGACTTCTTACCGGAGTAGCCACATGATCAATACAAGGGTTGGGACTGATACGACTGGTGGGGTTTGACAGAGGTTTGCGTAAAGGAGAAACTGAAGTTTGATTCGGCTTTTGATGCCGGACACATTCATCAGGGTTGTTGAACTGACAGTGGCAGAAGGACGAGAAACCATTAGACTCAACAAATTCATCCCATGACCGGTTTAAATTCGATAGTTCCCTCTCAATTAACATTCGGACCAAGCCATGATGGAACAAGCTATGACTAACATGCTTCGGGCCCTTTTTAATTGCAGAGGACATTTTAAACAGACTTTGCACCAAATAGTAAGGTAGATTCAATGGGAAACCAATAAAAACAGACATCAAGCGCAGATGATAAACATAAGCTGAAGACAAGCGACCTTCACAGGTCACGTACCTGTGTATCAAGTCCAAGACCGGGCGCCATTCCTTTTTAAAGTATTTGCGCGCTACTCCAGTTCAGAATGATACCTCTTGACAGGGGTTTTTAAGTAATTGCCGCCACTCAGTAATGTCCATTTGCTTATATTTAAACCACCTCTCTCCTGTTAGTGACAGACTAGTGGAAAGCGCCACTGATCGCTTGTCCACTCGAAAACGGAGATCGCCTACCTCAACCTGAAAATAAACCAAGGAGACAGCGAAGACCATCGTGACTTCGGGGTTCGAATCAGAGAACTTATTGACAAACAGCAGCCATCCGACAGCCTCGACCTTTGCTAACAGCTCAGGGTTCGAATCCAGTAATTTCATTTCACAAGGCTCAACTCTCACCACCGGCGCCATGACTGACTGTGTAAAATCACGTAACCGCACACAGGACAAATACCATAGCTCGGCACAAGACAGTGAACCAAATAGTGAGCACTTGGGGTGTAGATCGAGCAAGAAATACAAGCAATGAAACCCCATGCATTCATAAACTGACTGTAACATGAGCGGACGTAGGCTATACCCCTGTAAACCCGGCATGGACGGAGGCATTATCGCTCAGAGAGGTAATCGAGTAATGGGGAATGACAGTCGAAGACTCCAGATAACTCATGTTATCATTATTTATCTGGCGTTAATGATATGAAACCTTTCGCTGTACACGAAACATGTGTTCCATTGACAGATAGCCACGATGGAGGACAAGTACTGGGAATTAAATGTGATGGACAGAGTTCAGTACCAATGTAATGATACCATATCGACTTCGCGGTAGGTGGATCGAATTCGGAGGTGATGGCAGAGGTCATAAAAATCATAAGGATTAAACCTTTGAAGGTCAATGCATAAACCTTACAATATAATAATGTTAACCTCCGAAGGTGGAAATCACGTGATAATAATACAAACCATCACATCGAAACCAGACTTTGCAATATAGACCATATTATAAAAATCAACATACAACAGTTATGGTAATATTGACTATGGTTTGTAATCCAAAAGGTAAACTTAGGATATGGCATGTAAAACATTTGGCCTTCGACACTCTAGGCTTTACCAAAGTTATAACAAACCGACCATGCATAACCATTAATCAACCTTGAAATAAAATCTATGGTAATGCGAGAAATCATACCAAGATCAACCATTCCAATATCTCAACCTTATCAATACTTATAGTAACAAAATCAAATAATAAAATCAATTGATAATGTTTTGGATAAGATTTCAATATTAGGTTATGATAAAAGATATGAGAATTATTAATACTCCTCCTTTGATTTTTAAGTGTAAATCCACCCAAAATAATAACTTCATAATGGTGAATTTGTCAACTAATATAATAGTTCACAAAGGTTGTTTAAAAAAAATGTAATTTCACTGATTCGGTAGCTCACGGAAAGCCACCCTATCAGTAGCTGGTGATTCCTTCACTTTACCATAAGAAATTCTAGCATTTCATCAAAACAAAATGGGATTTTGTTTGATGAAATATGATTTATTTTAAGGGCTGTTGAGCCAGGGCACAACAATATCTTATTAGGATCTGATATATCCTAAATTAATTCATATGGAGCAGCAAAAAACCAAGGTATAGTGGCTCCAATATTCGGTTGAGTTGCAGTAGGAAAACTAGGTGCAACTAGTCTACATTGACAATTAGGAAAATCTAGAGAGTATAAGGATCTAAAATTTGACCTAATAAGGGTGATATCATATTCAAATTTTTTTAACAACAGCCACATACATCCAATGATATGTAAAACCAACCAATGATAGAAAACAAAGACATGATAACAACTTTCACAGGTGATACCGTATAGGAAACCATGAAATTGTCTAGTTTACCAACTGTAGAATTTGGGAGTTGTAGGGTCTTCTGAGCATCAAATGGATGGGATGAGGGTGTCATAACCTGGATATAAGCCTTAAAATCATCTTATAAATCATATAAATAATAATTTGAATGGAGTTCGAATAATTTGGATGAAGACAAGTCAGAAACTAGTGGTAAAAAACTAGTATTGAGAGGAGATGGCTCTAGGAGACTGATAGGTGTTTTTTCAAGGGGAGGAAAAGATATTTATGATTATAATATATCAGAATGAGTATTGAAATATGATACATCAGAAACATACTTTACTGTAGCAACCAAAGAATCAAAATCATTACCTTTGAATTGCAAAGTGTTACAGTGCCCCTAGGGATCAACAAAATTTTCCCTTGTTGCAAATTTTGGAACATCAATGTTGTTCCTTTCAAGAAAATGAATCATGATGTCCATTTTATTCATAAAAAAATAATTTTCATTGTAATAAGGTGTGTTGAAATAGGTACACTTTTATCTTCCTTTCTTGTTTCCCTTCTTCTTGGAATTTGAGCCTTCATCAGTAGAGTGAGATCCTTCATCTTTGGAGTCTGACTCTGGATTTTTCTCCTTCATTTTTAGCTTTCATTTGGACTTGAGATTATTCCTTCCAAGAGAAGCAAGCACATTATCCTTTTAGGTTTTGAGAGTTCCCATTTTAATTAGCTTGAATTTCTCTTGAGTGAGAGAATCTACAAATGCATCCGGGGATGGCATCCTCCAATTTCGAACTGCAATATTAGTAGCATAGAATGTTGACACAAAAACTGAGTATTCTGGACCCAACTTCAATAGAATGGAGAGGATTAGTTGTTCTTATTTCTTCTCAATCCCACACTGCTTGAGAAAAAAAATTAGTGACTTAAACTTAGTGATGAATTCCTCAATGGTTTTGAATTCACTTGGTCTCAATGAGATCAACTCATTCTCTAATCGATGTCCTCTAAGATCATATTTATTTTTGAAGAGGGATTCAAGTTTGATCCACAATTCATTAGGTTCTATTAATCCATCAAGATGGAAAATAAGTTTTGGAGAGAGAGAGAGAGAGAGAGAGAGAGAGAGAGAGAGAGAAATCCATAAGCTTCATCCTTCTTGTTATGACACCTTGCTTTCTCAAAAACTACATTTGGCTCAATTTCCAAGGCCACAGTAACTTTGTAGAGACCTTTGTTGCACAATAATATCTCAATATTGGCTTTCCATTCATGATAATTGAAGGAATTTAATATTACTATCTTATATAGATCCATGCTCTATTGATGCGCTTCTGGTGAGATAACTGAATACCTACACAAAACTAGAAATAAAATTTATGTAATATAAATCAACCTCTATTTTGACAATGAGAACATTTTCAGAGTCTGTCACACCTACAAAGGATTCTCTGTATAGAATCCGGAGTTAGCAAGGCAAAGATTGCAGGATTTATGTGGAAACTTAGCTGCTTCTGATGCGTCAATGGAAATATCTGAGGGAGAATCGCTTAACCTGACCAGGATCTGATACCATATTAGATTGTGACAAACAAATCTTGGGACAAAAATGGTCTTCACATAGATTACACAAGAGAAAATAAGAGAATAATAATTGAATAACAATATGAGAAATATTCCATTAATTAATTATTCACATTATGGGTGAATATATAATACAACATCAATGAATAATTCAAGTACCTACACAAGTAGTTGAATCTACCAACCTAGACTGACTCTAGATCTAATTAGGAGTGGGAAAATCACCACTAGACATAACTAGTGCAACTCCAGATCACTAAAATAGTTAACAAGTAGTTACAATCCATTACAATAAGTTAACTGATGATGGTAGGTGAAAAAAGGCACCTATATTCCCTTGAATCATGCAAACTGGCACTAGAGACACTGGAAGTGATCTAACTGATGGGGATCAGAGCACAACTGAGGATAAATAAAGACCTATTGGATTTGATTGTTGGACACTACTGGTGGAAGTCCAAGTGGGTTCCTATTAAATAGGGATTGATCCTTGGAGCTCCAAAATGCATGCAAGCAGGTGCAGTAAGTGGCTTATATCCACTAGTTATTTCCTCCATGCACTGGTGAAGTGATGAGACCTCCTAAGATAGGTAAATTAATCAAATAGACTTTATGTGGTCAACGAAGACAAAGGAAGGATTAACAATAATCTTAACATTAACCACATAGCCTAATAATATCATTACCCAAAAAATATGGTTGAACTAGTTACCCACTAACCCATTGTTGAAACATGGGAATTGTCATGACTATTAGACTACCATAGACTCACTAAATAACCTTTTGGCCTATCCATGGCCCACTAACCCCTTAACCATTGATAATTTTGAAATTCATTAGTAATTTTGTTTCTTATATAATTAGTCTAGTCATTATAGTAACATAATTAACAACATCATAATTAAATGAAAAACCAAGAACATGAAAGAAATAGGTGAAAAGGAAAAATATGTTTTTTCCCCATTCCATCACATAACCATGTCACTTATGAGGATTAAAAGAGGAGGAATTGGGAGAGGAGAGAGAAAATTAAGGATGGGAAAATAAATAAAGGAGAGCAGATCCTATTAGAGGAAGGATAAGGGATTTGAGAAATATCATTTATCATCTATATATAAGTTTTTATGCCAAAACCCGAGTTATTGTTTCTTCTCAAATTCATATTGTTTATTATGATTTCTATTAATAGTTTTCTTTTTCCTTCCATCGTTCCTTTCTTTGAGCATGTTGTAGAAAATAAAATCTCGTTTACAAAAAAGGATAATGAGAATCCTATTTGGAATGTAATTAGTATCTCATTTACAAAGAATAATAATGAAAATCTTATTTGGAATGTAATTTTCCTATTTAAATATGCTCTTTATTACTATGGATTCCCTATGCACCCGAGGCTCCCTCCCCCTTATCTATATCCTTCAAAATTATGAAAACCCTTATACCATAAGCAATGAAAATTAGGGTTAGGTAAACCTATTTTTGTTTTTGAAATATTCAAAATATTATATTTCCTAATAAGGGTTTGTTAACAGGGGTATTGGATAGGTCAATGGATTTTGTTTGTCAAAGAGATTTTTAAAATTACAAGGAGACCTATCTTTACAGATCATCTCACATTGTGTATTTGATATATTGTAAAAGGAATTTTCCCCTTTGAATATGCTTCTTATTCATTCTCTTTATTTCATTATCAAGGATTGAAGTTACTTTTTATTTATATTGTATGATAGTTTTGTAATTTAATCCATAATATTTGGTATTAGAGTCATTTTCACTATAACTACTTTTTGGGAAGTTTCCAACAATTATTTTTTAGGAATTCTTAAGAGACATATTTAAGTACATGTTAGACAATCTAGGTCTTGGTCCACTATAAGTTTGTAATTATAGTCTATGAAAGTTTGGGATTTTCAGTAGTAAAAAAAATTCTCTCAAACATGTGTTTTAGGTAAAATCGTTATATATGAAGCTTGTGAGGTTCAAATTGAGTGCTACTTATTGGATCACAAAGAATATGAATAATAGTGTTTATGGTAAAATTTTCAAAATTAGAAGAAACAAAATTAGACACATGAAATGTTGTACAATTTTCTTCTCCTCAGAGGGACAAAAACCACAAGGTTTGTAAAAGATACCATAACTTTCTCTTGGCACATCAAAATTTGGTTCAACCTATGGAATTGTATAGAATATATATTAGGGTACTAAAACTTGAAATTTAAAAATCAGACGGGCTAAAATTTCAGAGATTCTTTAGGATAAATGTTGGTTAATAAGATAGAGTACAAACTAGGGTTTTTAAAGGTATGTTCACATTAAATTTGCATAACTTCTATTTGGAGGATTGGTTTACGGTGATTCAAAAGACATCTTAGATTAAAAAAATAGAGAAAATATATAGTAATTATTATTACCTCACAAAGAAATAGGTGTGTAAAAAATTCTACACCCGCTAAACCTCTTGAAGCCTCATCCAATACACAAGAAGAGCATGAAGAGATGGAATTTGGGTTGTCTAAGACTAGCGAATGGGAATCATGGATATGGTAACTTGGGAATAATTCAAGAATAATCTTGAAACATGATGGGGGGAATTTTGAAGGATATAAGTGACCTACTTACCCAAAATTCAACTCAAGAAGAGGATGAGGAGAATAATATGGTGGAGTCTTAGTCACATCGGGAGAAAATTATTTCACACTCATAGAACAAGAGATTTGTGTCCCAAACACATTATAACCTATTAATCCAACATACACATAATAACAAATTCAATTCAAGAGCAGCTACTTCATTTCCAAGATCAATATGAATAAAATGGATGTTACTGATCTCATAACATGGATACTCAAAATGGAGCAATTGTTTGACCTACACCAAGTGTTGACTTTACAAAATATAACTATTTCATTCTTGTGTTTAAAACTTGATCAATTTGTGTGGTACCAATGGATTTGTGATTGTAAAAATGAATTCTTTATCTAGTTTTCTATTTTTGTGGATGAATTGATAGCACATTATGGGGATATTAAGAGAAATTCCTTCTTCATCCAATTGTTAAATCTTAATCAAAGAGGTACAATTACAAAACACATTAAGAACTTTCAAAAGTTGAGTCTTAGAGTGAAGAATAATTTAGATTATAATTTGTTGGATCTCATTATGGGCACTGTAAAGGTGATAATTGAACATGAAACACATCTATTTTAACCTAAATAATAATATAATACTTTCAGTTTGGCAAGGAAAGTTGGAAGTAAAAATGTGCCTCAAGAATGGTTTCCACTAACACCTATAAAAAGGGAAATGTTTCCTCTATTAACCTCACTCAACCTATAAGGTTTATGCATCAGAAAGTGGAGGAAACAAGAGAAAATTGACTATGTAATGAGATGAAATTATTCTACATATATTATGAAGATGAAGAAGATAAAAAAAAACTAGAATACTCTCAAGATGTAGAACTAGAAGATAATAATCCAACCATACCTTGTCATGCATTGGTAAGAAGTAGCACTCTTAAAACTCTCAATATATAAGGATATATCAAAAAGAAAAAAAGGTAATTGTTGATTGATTTTGGTAGTATCCATAACTTCATTAATTGCAATTTAGTTAAACTTATAAGTTTATTTACATATCTAGCGCTAGAGTTTCAAGTAATAATTACAGATGGAGGGACCATAAATTGTTCAAGGAAGCGTCATAATATTAGTCTTAATATGGGGAGTATTTATTAGACAATCCAATTATTTCAATCCAAATTGGTGGTATTGATGTTGTATTAGGGTTCCAATGGTTACGATCATTAGGAACATTAGATCTTAATTTTTAGAAATTTTTTCATGAGATTCTCCTCAAAAGGAAAGGCAATTGATCGTAGAGATATCCCAAGGAAAATATATGAAGTGATAAGCTCTAACAACATGACAAAAATGATAAAAAAGTTACACCATGGTGTACTTGCACAATTATGCTCACCAAATGTACAAGCATCTATACCCTCTATTCATGTGGATCTCAAAAATGTTATTGGAAATCCTTCTAAGGTATTTGGAGATATGCCTAAAGATATTCCACCTAGTCGAGATAATGATCATACTATTCACTTGCAACTAGAGAAAACTTTAGGGGAAAAATTTAGTCCATGTGTTATTCTTCAACCTTTATTAGTTCCAAAAAGAGATTCACCAATCTCATCTCTTTTTTTTCAAATATGATTCACCCAAATTCCATGGGATAGTTTTTTTAACCTCTTAAAATCACCAAAATTGTCCAAACAAATACATAAAGTGCTTACAAATTTGAATATTTTTACAAAACATTCGTCAAACATTTTATTGTTGCAAATTTAAGAATTAGTAAGATTCTCCAAGGTTTCTACACTCCAAGAAAATTGTGGATACTTAAAATTGTCCCTACTTGCAACCAATAAATGTACCACATAACATCATACCTTACAAGTACCCATCTACACAAAATATTGATATTGAGAATATGGTTCAATAAATGTTAGATGTTGGCATCATTCATCCTAGCCAAAGTGTGTTTTGCACCAAATTATAAAAATAACATTAAATAAGAAAGAGAGAGTAATCCAACGCCTAAAGAATGAAGTAAAAAGATGAATAAGAAGCATCTTTGATGGGGAAAATTCCTTTTAAAGCGTATCAAATACACTAAACAAATGAGAAGATCCTAAAACTAGGTCTCCTTGGTGTGTGTGTGTGTGTGTGTGTGTGTGTGTGTGAGAGAGAGAGAGAGAGAGATGAAGGGTTAAATTACAATTATAAATGACTATACATCTACAATTAAGTTTGTAGATGACCAATAAAGACAATATGAATAAATAAATATAAATGTAGTGTTAGAATATATAGGGCTTAACATTCCCCTCCCCTTCAAACAAGTGTTGTCCTCAACACTTGATTAACTTTGAATGTTTATGCATGAAGCACTCATCTTTTCATGTTGCCTCTTTTATTGGCAAGTTAACATACCTTTAAAAACCTTGATTTGTAGGCTATGTTATTGGTCAACCTAGCTTACTATGGGGGAGTATTTATTGGATAATCCAATGATTGCAACCCAAATGGGTGGTTCTAATGTTGTACTAGGGGTCCAATAGGAATAGTGTCTCTTAATTTTTAGAAATGTTTTTGTGAGGTTCTCTTTAGAAGGAAGGAAATTGAACCCAAATGTATTCTTAGGAAACCCTCCTAAAGGTTAGAGTCCTACCCTAACTCGCCTTACTTTAGGATTTAGTCATACATTGCATATGACCATTTATTTGAAATAAAGTTGAGTAACTTAGTGGTCAACAATCAATCTAAAAAGGATCTATTTTATAAATTAATATCCACTAGGAAGTTGGTACTTGCTAATTATTTGAGCATGTCAAGTAGTTAGGGTTTTGGATATAGGAATCCTAATTAAAGAGATACAAGGCTATGAAGGGTTTTATCAAGAATTATTGTAATAGAAAAATACTCAAGTGAAATGTCACCCTACCTCAATATTCCTATGAAGATTTCTTCCCAAAGTTATTGTCATACTATAATATGATTTCCTACCATATTTTTATTTTTATTTTCTAATGTTTCTTGTTTGTCTCTATAAATTTTGATTTATTGCATCATAACATTTATATACCTTGTGTTGTTTTTAGTTTAGGGATAAATAACACCACAAGTGGTATTAAATCCATGTTCCTAATCCAACACACCTATGATATTTCATAGAAGTCGTTTTTAGGATAGAAACGTGTTTTTACATATTTAAATAATTCCAAAGGTTTATCGTTCAATGGGAAAACTTGCAATTGGGGAACAATACACACAACAAATATAGTTGGCACTTAGTAATGTTGTACCCCCAATTGGTATCATTTTTTGACATTGTTATAGATCCTGTTGGTACCCCTTTGAGTAGTGTGAATACATTAGATAACACTTGCACATGAATATCACTTCCATGTACCCTCAGGTATATCAAAAGTCCTATAAGTCACTTTAAACCATCTCTAAAACATCCAATTGATTACCTTCTCATTATAGTAGCACCAAGCAAAACACTTAGGATGATACTCTCATCTACCTATGTAGTTGGGTAATACAACTAAGGGCATGGTTGAGCCTCCTTAATTATCACATTGAGATATTGGGTCAAGTATTATTTTTGGACCCTACACATATATCAAATATCTATAGCACATAACAATCCCTTATCTTTAGGACCCTTAAAACCATGAAAATATTTATCTTTCCAACCCATCATTGAAAATTATTCATTGTATTAGACCAATCATTATAGAACCCATATTTTTTATGGGTGGCCACATGAATTTCGTACATCTTTGCATTTAGCAAGAATTTATAAATTCTTTTAGCATAGTAATATTCAATAAGGAAAAATACCACTATCAATGTAAAATAAAAAAAGTTCTTGGGGGTCTTGGAAGCCTTTATTTGTAACCTACATCAAATGAATTCTTGTATCGTGCTCATTATATATATATATATATATATATATATATATATATATATATANATAACCCTTTTAGTGTGCACTTGACACTTGTACCTTTTATTATCAATGGTAAACACCTACAACTAGAGGAACTAGGGAAACCAAAGAAACTTGAGAAACCATGGTGACATGGAGGTGGAAAACTAAAATTTGCACCAAGTCAACATGGACACCATAAAAGCCCTATTTCAATCCTTGCAGCAGTTAGTTGACAAGATCAACAATGATCGGGTGAATGATAAGATAGTGATGGATGTTATAGATCAACATGTTGGATATGTTTAGAAATAAGAGGAGACTGCCTATGAAACCTTTGTAATTGAAGAATTTGTAGTTCCGTACCTGCCCAGCATAGCATTGAGTCTATATTTTTCTAAGCTCTCCTCTGTATTGGTTGAGCTCACTTTGAGTTGTTTAATAAATTCCAGGGAAAATAATATTATTTTGTGTTTTTCTTTGTTGTTTCTATCGTTTTTCTATTTGTTTACTTAGGTTGCAGAATAATAATTTAAAGGAGTCTAACAATAATCAGTTTTCAAATTATCAAATTAGTAACGTAGGAAAATTCGAACAAAGTTTAATAGTTAAGTCATTTATCTATTTACAATTATCCACTTCTTCTATTTCCTGTGCATATTTACCCTCTTGCATAATTATTAAACAATTAATTACTAAAACAAAATATAACCATAGAAGAATACCTGGAATTATGTAAGTTGTAAATAGTTCCCTTGCTCATGTAACATTGCCCCTTGCCTGTCCAAGCCTTTGTTACCAAAATCGAATGAAATCACCCTGTCGACTAGCTCTGATCGTGTTGGCCCTAGGAAACGAATGGGTTTCCTAGCCCTTAAGATCACATACCAATAATCCTAACAACATTTTTATTTCCTTCTGACGAATTTTCTATCCTTGAGTTAATCCCCTCCTCAAGATTTCTCCTCTCCTTTGTTACAACACTTTCCCTTATGTTTTCTAGTAAACTTCCCAAAATAACAATGCCCCAAACCCTTCAATTTCCTCTATTTATACCTTCTTCCACCTTCCTTTGCATTCCCCCTTCTTCTAATGCCTTCCCCCCCAAGCATTCAATTCCCTCCTTTGTTTTACAGTCTAACTCATATTTTAAATATTATGTATTAGGTACTTCTTTCTCGGGAAATTAAATGTTATTAAATCTAGTTTAGTTCTATTTAAAGAATGGATTGTACATTAATGGGTGGGTACCCAGGTACAAAATCATACACATCACATCCTATCAAGAATGATCATCAAGCCTACATTGCTTGTTATGAAATAAATGAATCTCATGGTAACTACAACATAGTAATCACATAAGTATAGCACATCATGAAAATAAAAACATCATAACATCATAATCAGAGCATCCGCATAAGCATAGTAACATCATAAAATCATAATCAGATCATCCACATAAGCATGATAACATCATAATCAGAGCATCCACATAGGCATAGTAACATCATGAACATAGTATCAACATATAATCAGGTCTAACATGCGGAAGTAGTTTACTCAGTCTAGATGATTCCAATGGATAATAAGCAAATACAGTTTAATAAGTATGACTGATAACCATGCCTAGTCAAAATATGGGGTGTTTCATACACCCACCCTTTGAGAAACTTCGTCCCAAATTTATGGTCAAAATAGTGAGGGAAATCTTGATGCACAGTATTTGCGCCCTCCTAGGTAGCAGATCATGGGTTATACCTGTCCCATTGGACCTTAACTTGGTCCATGTGGCGACAACATATATTTGAAACCCTATGATCTAGTATACTTAATGGTTCGACCGCGAAGTTTCCCTCGTCTGAGACCTACAAGTCCTTCCAATAAAGTTTATGAGTCTCATCAGCTATGTAGTGTCGTAATACTAAAACATGAAATACATTATGAGTTCTGTGCAAGTAGGGTGGTAGTGCAAGATGATAAGTTACCAGTATGATTCTCTCAAGCTTCTCAAACGTCCCTATGAAGAGAGGTGACAACTTAGTCCCTTTCCTGAACCGAAGAGTACTTTTACTTGGTATGATACGAATAAATACACGATCCCCTACCTCATAACTTCTATCAGATATTCATGCATCGAAATAACTATTATGTTTATCATGTGCTTCCTTTAACCGCTGCCAAATTTGTACCACTTACTCTTCCATCTCTAGAATCATCTCGGGCCCAACTAAAATGCGATCCTCCAACTTGTCCCAACTGACTGGACTCCTGGATGGCCTCCCATACAATGCTTGATATGGAGGCATACCAATGGAGCTATTATGACTATTGTTATATGAAAACTCCACTGGAGGAAGATATTTTTCCCATTGTGTCTTTCGATCCATAACATACATCCTAATCATGTCATCCATCACTTGATTTACCCTCTCTATATGTCCATCTGTATCGGGATGATAAGCGGAGCTTAAATTCAGTTGTGTCCCTAATGTGATTGCATGCTTATCCAAAATATGAAGTGAATTTAGGGTCTCTGTCAGAAATTATCTTCTTCAGGACTCCATGAAGATGTACAATCTCATTTATAAATACCATTGCTACATCCATCACATCATAAGTGTCTCTGACTCAGATGAAGTGAGCGCTTATGGTCAGTTTTTTTACCACCACCAATATAGCATTATGTATCAAGGATGTGAGTGGAAATCCTACATCGAAGTCCATGGAAATGAATTCCCATTTAGTCATAGGAATATCATGAGGTTGTAAGAGATTGGATGGGTGTCGATGATATGCCTTTACTTGATGACACTCAAGGAATTTTGAAACAAATACCACTACATCGCTCTTTGTAGACGGCTAGAAGAAGAGCTTATTCTTATCTGCATTATCTTCTTCACTCCAGGGTGCGCACAATAATGTACTCTATGGGCCTCCCAAAGGATTGTTTCCCTGACATCACCTTCTTTAAGAACATACATCCTCCCTTGATACTGATAAATGATATATCAAAGTCATAATAACTCATGAACTTACTCCATCGCCTCTTCCTAGCATTCAGATCCCTTTGCTTAAAATATATTGTAAGCTTTAATGATCTGTTTTAAGTGTGAAACTCCTTCCCACAAGGTAGTGCCTCCATAATTTTAGTGCCAACATTAATATTTCCAACTTTAGATTGTGTGTGGCATACTTCTCCTCATGAGGTTTCATCTTACGAGATGCATAAGCTATTACCCCACCTTCCTGCATTAGAACTGCTCCTAACCCTTGCTTTGAGGCGTCGATGCATACCATGAAGTCTTTATCTATGTCTGGTACCCGTAATATTGGTGCACTTGTTAGAAACCTCTTTAATTCAGAAAAAGTGACATCACATTCATTATTCCACTCAGATCGGATTCCCTTTTGCTACAAGGTGGTGATGGGTTTTTCAATCTTGGAGAACCCTTCCATGAATCTTCAGTAGTACCCATTTAATCCAATGAAACTACACACCTCATGTGCATTCTTTAGAATTGGTCAATCCTTGATCTCCTTCACCTTTTTTGGGTCTATTAAGATCCCTTCTCCTGAGATGATATGCCCTAAGTAGTGAATCTCCTTTAGGAAGAAGGAACACTTTGACAATTTTCCATACAGTTTATGTTCCCTTAAGCAAGTCAAGGCTAACCACAAGTGTTCCTCATTCTCCTTCCTATTCTTAGAATATATAAGAATATAATATAAGAATACCTAAACAAAGCGATCCAAGTAATTTCAGAAAACACCATTCATGAGGCTCATGAATACCGCTGGACAATTGGTCAAACCAAATGGTACCACTATGAACTCATAATGCCCAGATTGAGTTCCGAAGGCAGTCTTAGGAATGTCATTTTCTTTAATCCTAAGCTGGTGATATCCTAACCATAAATAAATCTTAGCGAAGACTGAAGCACCTTTCATATGATCAAAGAAGTCATCAATTCTTGGTATAGGATACATGCTCTTCACTATGGCTTTTTTCAAATCCCTGTAATCCATGCACAGTTGTAGAGATTTGTCCTTCTTCCTAATGAAGATCACTGGTGCTCCCCATGGTGAGATACTAGGTCTAATTAACCCCAAGTCTAGTAGCTCTTTTAACTTGATTTGTAACTCTCGAAACTATGGGGTTGTCATTTTATAAGGAGTCTTCTAGATAGGTTCTGCACCAGGTTTTAGTTCGATCATGAAATCAAGCTCTCTCTCTGGAGGTAATCCTCACAATTCTTTTGGAAAGACATCCCTAAATTCAAATGGTACTGGGTAAGAATTCAAAGAAGGTCATGTATTGTCACTCATTGTCTCCGCTACAAACAACTGACATTCTTGTCTTAAGCACCTCTTAGCTTTCATCGTGGAGATGAAACAGAGAGATACGTTCCTATTCAAGGCCTGGATTTGAATTTATTGACCTTCATCATCAAGGAAAAAGACTTTCTTTGCATAGCAATCCATGAAATCTCTATGGCCTTCTAATAAATCCATTCCGACAATGAGGTCATAGGTCCCCAAATTGGTGGCATAAGCATCCAACTTAGTGGTGCATACTCTTAAGTCAACTTGACACCCCCTTACCTTAAGACCTACTGCTTTCTTAACCCCTGAAGTCATCTTCACCAATTCAAAATAATCGTGCTTTCAGGCTAGAAACTCACATTTATCTAATGAATATGGTGAAATAAAACTATCTATTGCACCAGGACCAAATACAATTTTAATTTTGACATTGTTTACTTTACCCTTGGATTCCACTACGATGGACTGATGTTCAGCCTAGTGGTTATGAACAACAGCATGAATCCGATGAGTGTGTCACATGCTCCAAATTGCAAAAACATTTTATGTTTTAAGAGACATTATGTTATGATTTTATTATAAATTTTGTAATTAATGACCAAGTGGGGTCAATGATAATTGCATGTAATTTCTGAATATTTTATTAATTAATAAATGAAATATCAGACAACAACTTAAGGAGGCTGTTAAATGATTGTTTTAATGGTCACCTAGTGGAATAGGCTGGGTTGAGAGCAGATTGACACTTGGTAGCATCCTCAAACTACTTCTAGATGTTGCATGAGGAAACTTCCCTATTTTTGTGGTCATGTTCCCCAAGAAAGTTGAACAATAGCAGGTGGCTCATTAAGTGAAAACTGACCCAAAAGACCTAGGCATGCTAATAAAACTTCCCATTGAATTCAGATGAGGCTACTCATTCTTTACTTGTGAAAATTCTGAGTGAATTTAGTACACAAGAAAGTTCGATGGAGGGGACTAGCAGAAGTTTTCTTTGAGTGAAAAGTGCTGAAGTTATGAACTAGTGTAGTTAATTTAAGTTGAGTTCATACTATTATAAGCATAACAAATTACTGTTGAATACTCAGTAGAGTTACAGAGGTTTTCTAAACCGGTTCTCTCACCTAGTATTTTAACCAAGTGGACCAGTAGATAGGCTCGGGGGTCCTGAGATTTGCAGTTCATCTATCTTCAAGAGTTGGTTGGGAGGAACAGTCTCCTTAAGTTGTTGTCTCCTCTGCTACATTTCTAAGTTCTACATGTTCTTTCTAATTTCTATATGCATACTTAGGATCAAGAAGGAATGAAATTAGGAAATAATATGTTATGTTTTTGTTCATTTTTTATTAGAATTATTGAATGAAATATTTTACTGTGAAAAGATAGACAATTTCTGGATTAGATATGGATTAGGATAAATGATTAGAGTAATTTCAAATTTTACTGATGTATAAAAACATACCTAATTGTATTTTTCCACACCTTCAAGAATGTAGTACTCTAGTACAGTAGGTTAGATTAGATTCTAATGGTTAAATCAAATGAAGAATGCAATATTAGGTTTATTACTTTTTACAGATTCTTTGTAAGAATGTTCAGGAGTGCCGTAGTTAGAATGCATCTGTTAAATAATTTAGATATGAACTAAAACCAAGAAAGGTCTTTTAAAACCAGTACACAGTGTGTGTAATGGTGATCCTATTTACACAGTAAATAAATTACCAGCTTTAAGCCTAATTATTTTAAGTATACCTAGTTATTAAACATTATAAGAACAGAAAAAAAAAAAAAAAAAAAAAAAAAAAGCAGGAATAACTTAAAAACAATAAAATGAGGCTAGTAATCACTTAGATAATTTCATTACTAATATGAGTAAGAATCAAACTTTAAATACATAACACATATATATTAAACTCTGTAAAGATTTAAAAATAATTAAAATTTTACAAAACCCTAATTTGGAGAAATTGTCAATTATGACTTTCATTTCCTTCTCCTTTTTCAGAGTAGGGTTAATATAGTTTTACACATAATTACTTAAAGCATAAATTATTCATTTATACAAACATAATTATCTATTTTTATAAATACACATATTTAAATAAACTCTTCATAGGAACAATATTAAAATTGTTTTTCAAATATAAACTAAGACCATTTAAGTAAAGACCCTTTAAACTTTCCAACCCAAGTACACAATAAAAACTCAGGTTGTACTAGTCAACCCTTCTTTTAATTATTTTCTAAATAATTGTTTTTACTGACAGAGAAAAACTCAAACTTTGTTTTAAAACCAACATTCTAAACTTTTTCCTTTGATAAACAAAATTGAAAAAAATTACGAACTTAAACCATAATTAAAACCTCTTTTAAGTTCTTTAACCATTTATTCATCAACAAAAGTATTGTAGCAGTAAAAATATTTCTATTAAGTTAAATCAAAAATTGAAATTATTAAACATTACAAGAAACCCCATAGTCTGTCATCAACCTCATAGAAACCATAGTTCATGGTCGAATACAAGAATAGCTAACACAGTAATTCTATAAAGCCTAAGCATAGTATAAATATCTTTAAAAAACCCTATCTAAAACACATTTACAAATTCTATAGAGGTCACAACTTTAAATCCTGTCCAAAATATAATCCCTGTAAATCGAGTTACGGCTGTGAAGGCCTCAAAGAATTTCATCAAGATATAGCAGCAAGGGATTCAAAATTTTATCATCAAAAAATTTCAGTCTCGGCCACATGGCCTTTCTAAACAAACAAAATATTTGATAACCAAAATGGAAGTCGCATCTCGGAGGAACTGTAATAACCAAACCCCATACAACCATCACAGGAGGAACCTCAGGTAGGACCAAGGCTTACCGTTTGCTGAAGGAGCGTGAAGACCCCCTCTTCGTTGGAGTCTTCGAGCCACACTATGAAAGCTCTGCATATAAAATGACCTGCACACCCATTGAATATTTTGTTAATTTTTATGTATAGAAAATAAAAAAAGCGAGAGAAATAGCATATGCACTTATGGAAAATACAAGAAAGGAAACGAAGAGTTACCTGGAGCAGTTTCACTTCCAACCGCGCCAAAAAAAATTTACACAACGGTTCAACCAAGTAAAAATGCCTTCGCACTAACAACCAGGTAGTAAAGACAGATAAGCCCACACTCAACGAGAATGTTCAAATCAAAATCCAAGGCCATGCCACGATGAAACCGAAATCGAGCCCAAACTACAGAGTTCAAAACTGAACAAAATCACGAAGCTAAGCCCTCGCACAGGCAAAGAAATACCGTCAAAAGGCCTCACACATAGAGTAAAGTGATGGCAAGGAAGAACTCACACATGGAAGAAATGTACAGGCAGAGTTAAGGAGTGGCATCAAGGCCTATGTGGCCATGAGACTGCGGCCCCCTCTCCACTTCAGTAGTAAAAAGATAGGTCAAATGTGGAATTTTAGGGTTTAGGAGAGTTATATAGTGAACCTCCAAAGTAAAAAACCCTAACCATTAAGCATTGACCACGAGGAGTTTAATACGTTTTGGAATTGTGGGTCTAACTCTATAGTTTCGATAGAGTCTTGGAGTAGCCTGCAAGTAATAAGAAGTTACATAAAAACTTGGTTATAAAGCCTTTCAACAATAGAATAATATCTCTATATTATAAGAAGCATATTATAACCTTGAAGTAAAATGATATTGTAGGTAGTCTTCGCATAAACTAGGGTTTACAACTATGTATTATGAATCATGTAAATGGGTAGTAAATTCTGCAAAAGAATTCTTTAACCTTGTTAACATCATAAATAACACCTTGTGATAAAATATAGGACTTGTAAAAATACCCTGTAAGAAACCTATGACAATACATTGGTTAAAACACTTATGTGTGTAAGCTTGCAAATATAGAAACATTCATAGCTTTATTCTTAGTATAAGTATTAAAACTCAGTTTTGTTATAGGGTAATAATGTTTTTCATATCTCCTTGTGAGATGAAGATCATGCAAAGGCTAGGTTGGATAGATTTTGTAGAAATTGATCTTTTCATTCTTTACACAAAACAGTAATACTATTGTTTAACGATATAATGCTCTTATTATTGCATTTCTACCTGGTAAGTACTTAAACAGTTAGTAGACTGTCTTCTGCACTAAATATTTAGTTCCATGTATGAATGTCAATAATTATACCTTATGACTATACCTAGATTTAGGTTTTCCTAGTTTACTTAACATTTGAATATTGTTGAGAGAAACACATATGAACTATCACTGGTAACAAGTAATAAGGTATCAAATGACTTGGTGTACAATTTTATCTTTCGCTAGAATTGTATGTAGGACCTAAACTGATAATAAATAGATGAAAGTTTGATGAACAAATTATAGTTGAATCGAGGTAGAAGAACAACTAGATTTATATTCATATTCTCCAAATACTTATGCTTACAAGAAATTAAATCAAACGTAAATATACAGTTCAACGATACCTCCTTTATTTTGATCAAAGCTGTAAATGAAACAAATATACTAGCATTTTATTTTATGGTAGTTGAGATAATAATCTCGATCCAGAATCTGGTTATAAAACATCTTACTTGTAAAAGACCTGTAAAAGAAGCATCACTTCACTGCATTAGCTAAAAATCTAAGTAAGCCTCGGACTTAACTGAAGTTCCTTCATATTCACAAATAGTAAAACAAACTTTAGCACTTAAAAATTAAACATATGTTTCAGTTCATATTATTCCAAATCATAACCTGTGAAATCAAATCTTTAATAATGATTTATGAACGCAAATATTTAAGTATGCAGATCTAGAATTTAATAAAGGAATTAGTTCTAGTTTAAGCATGATTATGTTAACTATTAATAGTTAAATGTCCCTCAGAAGTGACGATTGTAACATTTAATGTCATAGGAAAAAATTTAAATTTTTACAAATTTTTGGAGTATTACATGTGGTATCAGAGCACACATTCAGGCACTAGGCTTGAATGTAGCTCAACCTGCATAGATAAACAGTAAAATTAAATGCATGCATACTGATTATTATTTTTCTTTTTGAAATGTTATTTCCAGAAATTTTTTCTGAGCTAAAACTGCAGGTATGGAAAAACTCGAGGAATATGGAGATGAAGAGTCCCCGTTTAATGAACAAAGTAATTCTAGAAGAGAACCAGTTCAAGAAGAAATAACTAGAAATTATTTAGAATTATTACAAACTGTTAAAGAATTAAGAACTAAGATGGAAACAGTTAAAAAAGAAAATGAAAGAAGAGCTGAACAAGTTACTGATGGAAAATTTTCAAAGTGAAGAAAGAGATAAACATATAGGATCTGAAGATATGTCCTACCAACAACAAAAGTAAAAAGTCTAAACAGTGTAAAATTGAAAGTAGCTTGTCCTTTGAAATATATGGTGACTCACACTAGAAGAATCATCAGTACACTAGTGATAGAAGTGAAGATAATTACCATTCAAGAAAAAAGACATTCAAGAAAAAAGAAAATTTAAGTCTTATGAAGAAATTTCAGGAGAATTTAAGAAGATAAAACCACCAACTTTCAACGGTGAAAATGAGAAAGGAGAAGAAGCTGAATCACGGCTATCTGGAATGAAGAAGTATTTCCAAGTCTATAATTACTCTAACCAGGTAAAAGAAAGGATGGCCATTTACAACTTAACTGGGAAGGCAGATATTTGGTGGCAGGATTTAAAACGAGTAAAAGGTATTAGGGAAAAGAACATTAACTGGAGTACCTTTAAGAAATAATTTAAAAATATTTTTTTGTCGGAACAATACTATGAAGAGCAAGCTAAGGAATTTTATGAACTAAAGCTGGGAACTATGAACATGAAAGAATTAAATAGTAAATTTTTAAGTTTGCTACATTACATGCCTTACATTGTGGATGAGGATCCTAAGGTACATCGGTTTCTAAGATGTTTACATTTTCACATTAAAGACAGAATTGAATACGATAATCCAAAAACCCTATAGGAGCCTATGCGAAAGGAAATTTTTTGCTATGAGCAGAACCGCAAAAAGGAAAGCATGTCAAACTGGAAGACTAAGAGGTCTAATAATTTTGAACAGAAGAAGAAGGGTTTCGTACCTAACTACAATTTTAGGAATAATAACACACGTAATTTTCCTAATAAAAATTTCCAAGGAAATAAAGGTAATTAACAATTAAACCCTAATGGCCCTAGAAATAAAGAACCTACTAATAATCACAACAATTACATTAAGAATAATGAACGTAAAGAACCAATAAAGTGTTGGGAGTGTAATGCACCTCATTATGCATCAGTTTTCCCTAACAGAAAGAATATTGTCAGCAACATACATATGGTCCAGAAGGAGATGATTGTTGGTGACTTAGCAAGGACAATGCCCAAGATCAATGAGGCACTGAAAAATAGGCAGACGGATTATCAAACTTCCATGGTAAAAGTAGAAGGTAAGATTAATAAAACACTCATTTCTATCTTAATTGACCCAGGGGCTAGCCTGAGTTATATTTCTCCTGATTTAGTAGAAAAATGCAAGTTATCAGTATAAAAGTTTGCAAAGTCATGGTTAGTTTAGCTAGCTACTGGAGCAAAAAGAAAAGTGATTAGTTTTGTAAAATATTGTAAAGTGATTAGTTTGAAACCTCCGTGAAGCTTAATGTACTTCCTTTAGGCTCTTATGACATGTCAATTGGTATGGACTGGTTAAAACATCATAGAGTAGTTCTGAAATGTTTTGATAAAACTTTTACTTGCATAAATAATGAAGGAGAAACAGTAACAGTAATAGGAATCCCTAGGAAAATAGCTATCAGGCAAATCTCAGCTTTGCAATTAAAGAGAGATGTTCGAAAGGGTTGTAAAGCCTTTACTGTCACTGTAATTAATGAACAACATACCAATAATGAAGATAAAGTAAAACTAGAAGATATTCTGAATCCCGAGGGGGTATTTTGATGTATTTCCAGAAGAAATTCTGGGACTGTCTCCGAAAATGGTGTTAGACTTCACTAGACTTCACTATTGAGTTGGTGCCTAGTGCAGTACCCAGCTCAAAATCCCCTTATCAGATGAATATATTGGAACTAAATGAATTAAAATCACAGTTAAAGGAACTTATTGATAAGAAGTATATCAGACCCAGCGTGTCTCCATGAGGAGCACCTGTTATTTTCATTAAAAAGAAGGACCATACTCTATGCTTATGCATTGATTACCGTCAACTTAATTAAATGACCATTGAGAATAGATACCTATTGCCCCGCATAGATGGTCACTTTGATTAGCTGCACGGAGCAATTTTTTTTTCAAATATTGACTTACGATCTGGTTATCACCAGGTCCGAATCAAAGATGAGGACATTTTTAAAACAACTTTTAGGACCAAATATGGTCACTATGAGTTTGTTGTTATGCCATTTGGGCTTACTAATGTCCCAGTTGTCTTCATGTGCTTAATGAATAATGTATTGCATAGGTACCTTGATAAATTTGTGGTAGTAGTCATTAATGACATTTTAATTTATTCTAAGTCTAAAGAAGAGCACGAGGAGCACTTAAAAATTGTTTTACAAGAATTGCGAGAACATCAGCTTTATGCTATATTTAGTAAGTACGATTTCTTTAGGGATAAAATACAGTACTTGGCCCATGTAGTAACTAGAGAAGGGATCTCAGTTGATCCATAAAAGATAAAAGTAATTGAAGAATGGCCAATCCCAAAGGACGTGACTAACGTACGATCATTCATGGGGATTAATGGCTACTATTGAAGATTCATTGAGGGGTTCTTAAGAATTGCAAATCCCATAACTTATTTACAGAAAAAAGGAAAGAAATTCGAGTGGAATCAAAAGTGTGAAGAAAGTTTTAAAAAGTTAAAAACATTACTAACCACTGCACCAATCTTAAGAATTGTTGATCCTAATAAATACTTTGTAGTATGCATTGACGCATGCAATGACAGTCTAGGTGGAGTTTTAACTCAAGAAGGACACATAATTGCATATGAGTCTAGGAAGCTTAAGATTCATGAGAAAAACTATGCAACCTACGATTTAGAGTTGGCTGCCTTCATACATGCTTTGAAGATGTGGCGCCATCACTTAATCGGAAGAAAATTTATGTTAATGACAGATAATAAAGGATTAAAATATTTGTTCGATCAACCCAACTTAAATGCAAGGCAAGCTAGGTGGCTAGCTTTCCTTAGCGAGTACGATTTTGAAATCCAACATATTAAGGGAAAATAAATAAGGTTGTTGATGCTCTAAGTAGAAATGCAAAACTAAATTTTGTAGCAGCAATCAGCACTTATAAAATAGATTTAGAAGAACAACTAGAGGAAGGAGTAAAATTGGAAGAAAATTATCAGAAATTACAAGCAAAAGTAACAGAAAATTTAACTGAAAGTTTAAGTACATGGTATAGTCTAAACAAAAAAGGATTACTACTATATAAAAACAGGTTGTATATACCTAATGTACCTAAGATTAAGCTATTGATTTTAAATGAAACTCATAAGACTCCTTACTCAGGACATCCTGGTTATCAGAAGACTATAACCATGTTATGGAAGGATTATTTCTGTCCAAACATGAATAATGAACTGACAGAATATATTGCCAAGTGTTTTGAATGTCAATAAGTTAAGGCCGAACACTAGTATTCGTCTGGTTTACTACAACCATTACCCATCCCTAGATGGAAATGGGAAATAATCAGTCTTGATTTTATTACAAGCCTACCTAGAAATCATAATTTGAATGAATCGATAATGGTAGTCGTTGATAAACTTAGTAAATCAGCTCATTTTATGCCTGAAAAGACCACCTACAAGGTGTTAGTTTTTCAACAATTAAGCTAGCATTATGATCTTAGGATCTTTTCACTGAGAGAATAACAAGTACAGCAATAAAACATGAGCACATCACAAGAGACAAGAGACACAAAGAGTTTTCCTCGGGGAAACCATAAAGGAGAAAACCCCACAACTTCCTCTAAGATAGAATCAACACCAAAACAGTAAGAGATCTCCCAAAACAGCAGTAGCCTTCTGTCTTCTGTCAAGCCAAAGTATTTCCTTCTCCAAAGGTGCGCCACACTTGAGAGAGCAAGTGATGTATGTCACAAGTGATAAATAGAGAGACTCACACTCTCTATTTATATTCATCCGTTCACCTGAATTTCCATTTCACACGTAGGCTCAACCTAATAATTACTACTCGAGCCTACACCTTAATTAGTGTATAATAACTCAAGTGCCCCGAAACTGTGGGGACTTACCTAATGACTTGATATGACTTGTTTACATTATTAATCCTCCCGATCAGAACATCGGGGTATGACAACATGACTCAAATACATAATAGAAACATCCCAGAATAAACATCGGGTTACAATACCTAAGATACATAGAAGAATACATTCTGAAGTTACATATACATCAACACAAGGATGCTAATATTGCTGATATATTCATGAAACAAATATTTCGTTTACATGGGATACCGAAAGTTATAATTTCAGACAAAGACCCTAAGTTTACAAGCAATTTCTGGAAGTCTTTGTTTAAAGGCCTGAATACTAATTTAAATTTCAGTACCTCTTTTCATCCCTAGATGGATGGATAGACTGAAAGGGTGAATCAAGTGTTGGAAGATATGCTCAGAATGTATGTTAAGGAACAACCACATAATTTGAAAGATTACTTACACTTGGTAGAGTTCGCTTACAACAATCACTACCAAGCTTTAGCAAAATACAGTCCATTTGAAATTTTGTATGGCATAAAGTTCAATACCCCCATCTCATGGAGTAACCCAGTTGATAGGTTAGTATTAGGACCTAAACTACTAAAAGAGATGGAGTTAATTGTAAAACAAGTGCAAGGTCGCTTAAAAGTTGCGCAAGACAGACAAAAAAGTCAAGCAGATCTTAAACAAACTCAAAAAGATATCCAGGTGGGTGAACATGTCTTTATAAAGGTAAGTCTTAAAAATAGTTCTTTGAAATTAGAAATTTGTGCTAAGCTAGCACCCCAATATTGTGGGCCTTTTGAGATACTGTCCAGAATGGGATAGATGGCATATCAATTTGCTTTACCACCAAATTTGAAGGTCCATAATATTTTTCATATCTCTATGTTAAAAAAATATGTACACGATGCTACTCATGTTAGAAATTGGAATGATGTGTAGGTGGAACCTGAAGGACATTTTCTATTGGAACTAGATTGTATCCTCGAAAGGAGGGAGACCTTTCTTTGGAATCTCACCATTGGTCAGGTGAAGGTGCAATGGAAGCACCTTAGTCTAGAAGAATCCACCTAGGAATTGGAGATTCATAGGTGGGCCACATATCCAATTCCGTTCTAGGGCAATTCTGAGGACGAAGAATAAATAACATTGACAACGATGCTATATTTAAGGGGGTGTGTATGTCATATGCCCCAAATTGCAAAAACATTTTATGTTTTAAGAGAAATTATGTTATAATTTTATTCTAAAGTTTGTAATTAATGATCAAGTGGGGTCAAGGATAATTGCATGTAATAACTGAATATTTTATTAATTAATAAATGAAAGATGATACGACAGCTTAAGGAGACTGTTAAATGAGTGTTTTACTGGTCACCTGGTGGAATAGGCTGGGTTGAGAGCAGATTGACACTTGGAAGCATCCTCAAACTACTTCTAGTTGTTGCAGGAGGCAACTTCCCTATTTTTTTGGTCATGTTCCCCAAGAAAGTGGAACAAGAGCAGGTGGCTCATTAAGTAAAAATTGACCCAAAAGACCTAGGCATGCTAATAAAACTTCCCATTGAATTCAGCTAAGGCTTCTTATTATTTACTTGTGAAAATTTTGAGTGAATTTAGTAAACAAGAAAATTCGATGGAGGGGACTAGCAAAAGTTTTCTTTGATTGAAAAGTGTTGAAGTTCTGAACTAGTGCAGCTAATTTAAGCTGAGTTCATACTGCTACAAGAAGAACAGATTACTGCTGAATACTCAGTAGAGTTGCATAGGTTTTCTAAACCGGTTCTCTCACCCAGTATTTCAACCAGGTGGACCAGTAGATAGGCTCGGGGGTCCTGATATTTGCAGTTCAGCTATCTCCAGGAGTTAGTTGGGAGGAACAGGCTCCTTAAGTTGTTGTCTCCTCTGCTACATTTCTAGGTTCTACATGTTCTTTCTAATTTCTCTATACAAACTTGGAATCAAAAAGGAATGAATTTAGGAAATAATATGTTATTTTTTGTTTATCTGTTATTAGAATTATTGAATGAAATCTTTTACTGTGAAAAGATAGACAATTTCTGGATTAGATATGGATTATGATAAATGATTAGAGTAATTTCAAATTTTATTGATGGATAAAAAATACTTAACTGTATTTGTCCACACCTTCAAGAAGGTAGTACTCTAGTACAGTAGGTTAGATTAGATTCTGATGGTTAAATCAAATGAAGAATGGAGGATTAGGTTTATTACTTTTTACAGATTCTTTGTAAGAATGTTCAGGAGTGCCTTAGTTAGAATGCATCTGTTAAAGAATTTAGATATGAACTAAATCTAAGAAAGGTCTTTTAAAACCAGTACACAATCTGTGTAATGGTGATCCTATTTACACAGTAAATAAATTACCAGCTTTAAACCTAATTATTTTAAGTATACCTAGTTATTAAAAATTATAAGAACATAAAACTAAATAAGCATGAATAACTTAAAAACACTAAAATGAGGCTAGTAATCACTTAGATAATTTCATTAATAATCTAAGTAAGAATCAAACTTTAAATACATAACAAATAAATATTAAACTCTGTAGAGATTTAAAAATAATTACAATTTTACAAAACCCTAATTTGGAGAAATTGTCAATTATGACTTTCATTTTCTTCTCCTTTTCTAGATTAGGGTTAATACAGTTTTACACATAATTACTTAAAGCATAAATTCTTCATTTATACAAACACAATTATCTATTTTAATAAATACACAGATTTAAATAAACTCTTCACAGGAACAGTATTAAAACTATTTGTCAAATATAAACTAAGACAATTTAAGTAAAGACCCTTTAAACTTTCCAACCCAAGTACACAATAAAAAATCAGGTTGTACTAGTCAACCCTTCTTTTATTTATTTTCTGAATAATTGTTTTGACTCACATAGAAAAACTCAAACTCTATTTTAAAACCAACATTCTGAACTTTTTCCTTTGTTAAACAAAATTGAAAAAAAATACGAACTTAAACGTAATAAAACCTCTTTTAAGTTCTTTAACCATTTATTCATCAACACAAGTATTGTAGCAGTAAAAATGTTTCTATTAAATTAAATCAAAAATTGAAATTCTTAAACATTACAAGAAACCCCACGATCTGCCATCGACCTCATAAAAACCATAGTTCATGGCCGAATACAAGAATAACTAACACAGTAAGTCTGTAAAGCCTAAGCATAGTATAAATATCTTTAAAAAACCTATCTAAAACACATTTACAACTTCTACAGAGGTCACGGCTTTAAAGCCTGTCCAAAATATAATCCCTGTAAATCGAGTTACGACCATGAAGGCCTCAAACAATTTCATCAAGCTACAGCCACAAGGGCTTCACAATTTTCTGATCAAAACATTTTAGTCTCGGTCACATGGCTTTTCTAAACAAACAAAATATTTGATAACCAAAACAGAAGTCGCATCTCAAAGGAACTATAACAACCAAACCCCTTACAACCATCGTAGGAGGAACCTCAAGTAGGACCAAGGCTTACCATTTGTTGAAGGAGCGTGAAGACCCCCTTGCCATTGGAGTCTTAGAGCTACACTCTGAAATCTCTGCATATAAAATGACCTGCTATGGACTTATGGAAAATACAAGATGGGAAACAAAGAGTTACCTGGAGCAGTTTCACTTCAAGCCACTCCTAAATTTGTTTACACAACATTTCAACCAAGTAAAAACCCCTTCACACTAACAACCAGGTAGTAAAGACAGATAAGCCCACACTCAACGAGAATGTTCAAATCAAAATCCAAGGCCACGCCACGATGAACCCGAAATCGATCCCACACTACATAGTTCAAAACTGAACAAAAGCACGAAGGTAAGCCCTCGCAGAGGCAAAGAAATTGTGTCAAGAGGCCTCACACACAGAGTAAAGCGATGGAAAGGAAGAACTCACACATAAAAGAAATGTATAGGAAGAGTTAAGGAGTGGCATCAAGGCCTATGCGGCCATGAGCCTGAGGCCCCCTCTCCACTTCAGTAATAAAAAGATAGGTCAAATGCAAAATTTTAGGGTTTAGAAAATGATATTTTCATTGTTTACACAAAGCAATAATACTATTGTTTAATGATATAATGCTCTTATTATTGTATTTCTACATGGTAAGTACTTAAATAGTTAGTAAACTATCTTCTGCACTAAATCTTTAGTTCCATGTATGAATGTCAATCATTATAACTTATGACTATACCTAGATTTAGGTTTTCCTAGTTTACTTAACATTTGAATATTGTTGAGACAAATATATATGAAATATCACTGGTGACAAGTAATAAGGTATCAAATGACCTGGTGTACAATTTTATCTTTCGCTAGAATTGTATGTAGGACTTAAACTGATAATAAATAAATCAAAGTTTGATGAAGAAGTTATAGTTGAAGCGAGGTAGAAGAACAACTGGATTTATGTTCAAATTCTCCAAATACTTATGCTTACAAGAAATTAAATAAAACGTAAAGATACAATTCAACGATACCTCCTTTATTTTGATCAATGCTGTAAATTAAACAAATATACTAGCATTTTATTTTATGCTAGTTGAGATAATAATCTCTATCCAAAAACTGGTTACAAAACATCTTACCTGTAAAAGAAGCATCACTTCACTGCATTAGCTAAAAAGCTAAGTAAGCCTCGAACTTAACTGAAGTTCCTTCATATTCGGGTGTGTGCAAGAAGATGAGGGACCTTTTTGTGCACGTTAGATGCAATAGAAACCTGAAAAATCAGGCATCCCTCAACTTACTTGGATTTTTTGAGATACTTATGCAAAATATCTTGCATTGAGTAAAAAACATGAAATGTAGGAAATTGAATCACCTTTCCGAATATATAACTTTTATGTATCGAAAACTTGCATAGCTATGTCAAATTTCATTCTTCCTAACAGGCACTTTTTATTTTTCAGGGAAATTATAAGGTATATGTTTTTGTGGGTGCAGCCTCTGAGGGGCTAAATGATCGAATCAAGATACAAAAATTGACATCCATGTAGAGAACCCATAGCACTAGTGCGGCACTATTTTTCAAAAATTAAATTAGTAATTTTATAATATTTTTATAATTGTCCAAGTGAGAAAACCTCGAAAATGGTACGTGTTTTGTGGGTGCAGCCTTTTAAGGTCTTAATGCAAAAATCATGAAATGTGGTTTTGATAGAACGTTGAGGTTAGTGTCTTCTTGTGCACCATACAATTTTTGTTTGAAGTGATAAAGAATTGAAAAAGTTATAGAAGAAACACTAACAGTGTGTTTTTTCAGTTGAGGAGTGATGACAGAAGATAAATAAGAAAAAAATAGAAAAAATTATCTATTCTTGTTAAAATTTACATATTTAGAATCTGCAAAAAAAACCATATCTGTTTCCAAAATCTCATAAAAAATGGAGGTGTGCAGCACCATCAGACGAACCGTTAAACACGAGCATATTGAAAATATGGATATAATGCTGAATTTGCCATGGTTTATCATACTCCAAGGCACAGGCATGTTAATCCGAAGCAAAGTACAAAGCAGACACATAGGAATAGGAATTCCACGAAAGCATGGGTGGAGGCTCGGTCTTATCATTTGGAGGGAAAAAAATTTTGAATTTAACAACACGCGCTCGCGCTTTAACACTCCAAAACGCGTGCGCTTTATATGAACACAAAAACGCGAGCGCGTTATAGTAATACAAAGCGCGTGCGCGATATGTAAGCCAAAAAATAGTGCCAACATAAGGCTCATTTTAGACAATATTTCCTCAAATACTAGTGAAAAATTGCATTCATATTGGATTCAATTAAAAAATTGTCTCCTTTAAACATAATAGCATGAGATAGAATTTTCCTAAAAAAAATAGTGGCAAATCACATATGTCCTAGCTTAAA
>LPNX010050353.1:1851-102122 GCA_001517045.1 Pseudotsuga menziesii
CGAGTCCATGCTGCTAAAGGGAAAGACCTAGCGAGGATACGAATAGAGAACCTAAACCGAGAGACAGACCGTGATGAATTTTCTTGTGTGGAAAGTGCAATCTTGTAGGGAAGGATTTGTTTTGTGGCAAGTTAAAAACCACCTGTAATGGTTTTTTCCTCTGTAGCAGTGGTTTTTATTTTCTGTAGGAGCCTAGCCCCTGTTAAAGTTCCAAAGTCAAATCGAGTTCGTACACGGATTCCACAACAAGTCGAAGAGCCTACATGAGCGCTTACCACATTTCATACTTAATAATGTTGTTCAAATCAGAGGATTTATGAATCTCAAATTAAACACCTCTGTGAGAAGTGTTTAATATTGTTTAATACGTAGAAATGTTTTCTATTCCTACTTATTTAATTCGTCGGCAAAGTTTTTATGCTTTTTCTTTGCAAAGTTTTTATGCTTTTTCTTTGCATAGTAATTCATGAGATCTATTTCCCTGTGACCACTATCAGACCAGAGGCATTGAAGGTCTGTTAAAGGTGTAAACTTATTAATTTTCAATGGAATTAGAAAAAAAAAATGATTAAGAGCCTACACTGTCACGGCGTGGCCACCGAAAGTGTACAGTATATTAGTGGCCCTAGTGAAGTAGAAGACCAATTTCGTTGGAGTGGAATGCTTTACATCTTCTGTCTGCATAAAGTGTATATAAGAGGAAGCCATTATCAGGTCCATCAAGGAAAGGAAATTTATAGTTGTAAAATTTATTCAAAATATCAAATTTATATAACTTAAAAATTTGACAATTTCGGTAACAAAATTTACACATACATCCACGCAACACAACGAACAGGAAAAAATGCAAACTTTAAAATCCTGCACCTCCCCATCAATATTAATCTATGTGAAATATGATGTGTGAAACATCATACTCCAGTTAATACATACCTATCCATGGACGAGGGAAGAAATGGTCAAATAATATGCAGTATATGTGGTCATTTCTAATTCGAGGAAGGACCACAGGAAGTAACTATGAAAGGAAGGGATAAACATTGTGGTAGCGCAACATGAACCAAATATATACGTCCATGTTCGCTTGTCGACGTGATCATTGATGTAGTAAATATTGTTGCAGTAACGTACAAGAAATAATGCAGTGCAACTTCAAAACAAATCCATCACACAACCTTTGAGTTGTATCACAGATCCACAAAGGAGAAATGTACAATTGAAAAAGACAATCCAAGCCAAGGACCTTCCAAAACGAGCCTAAAATTTTGTCCAGCACTTCAAACAACTTCAAACAAAGAAAAAGAACAACACATTGTGCAACGAAATCTCAATGAAGAATCTCTGTAAGTGCTCACAAACTAATTGGACTGCTTAATGGAAGCATTCCAAAAAATTTGTTCCTTTGATTTTAGATTTTTTTTAACAGTAAAAGTTAAAATAACTATATGTATCCACCTAAATAACATGATTTTTGAAGCTAACATTCTGTTTCTATTTGTTGGCAATGGTTAATTACTCCACCATCAAGATCAATTGCCTACTGAAACCTTGTTCAGATCGCTGAACGCCAGAGATATGAAATGTCATTCACCACCCAGATTTGTGGCCGCCGCAATCCTCAAGAGTTGCAGCACCTCCACACCGCTTTGATTTTTCCATGCTGTCAAGATTTCAAAGGGGCAGCAGAGCACATCAATTTTTCAAGAAGTAGACGTTACAGGCTCTGTCACAGCTCATGAAATAATTATCGGGCAGAGCATTACATTGTTTTTGAAGATCCGTTCACCGTTTGTGTTGCAGCTCATGAAAGGGCATAAAATTAATTAAAATCTGATAGACATTGAATTTATAAATTATAAAAAGATTTTTTTATTAAGCTAGAAGAGCGCATCAACTTAGTGAAGAGGCATCACAATTTTCCACTTTGTCAGACTGTAATAGACTGTAACAGAGCATTGGCAGATAATCTCATTTTTGTATAGCAAAGGGTCAGTTAGTATTTAATGATCGACTTAGCAAAAATCTTATAAATACGTAGCTTATAATCATGTTTAGGATATGAAGTAATATGAAGAAGCATGCTGAAGATGCACAACAGAGAGTAATAGAAATAGAGTTGAAACTTTGAACTTTACTGTGTTATTTTTGTGTTTACTCTGTTTTTGAGTTAGATAACTCAGTTTTTATTTTTGATGTTGGTCTGCAGTAGCAGCTGAATGAAGTAGAGTTTATTTGATGTGAATGTTGATTATTAATTCAGTAGAATATTTAGGTTGAGTTTATGGACGCAGGGGTCATCTGAAACTTGTTTAAAAGTCAGCTGCAACAGAGCTGTGTGTGAGATGTGTGTGTGTTGTAGGTGACGTCAGCACTCACATCTCACTGAAACAAAGGTATAAAGTGTTTATGGTTGTAACAGTTAGCTGCAACACAATCTTGGAAGTGTCGGTAGTAGTAGCAGCCGAGCTGCAACAATCCTATAGATGCTGGGTTGATTTTTTGAGCTCTGTCAATGAAACTGTACATTGTTGAAAGCCTGCAACAAAATAGATGTACATTTCCGAAGTGTTGTTTTGAGCTATGCATAAAGTATTTAGTGCTGCGAAGGAATGAGCAACACTCCCCTGCCTTCCCCTCAATTGGTATCAGAGCTAAGTGTTCCTAATTTCTGTTTGTTGGTTATGTGCTCACTTCGTGAATGAGCTATATGATTGTATGTTGAACTGTTTGTATTTGGTTTGGAAATTTTGTTGTTGAGTCTTACTCCATCGCCCTCTTTCTATTACGAAGAAAGAGTAGAAGTAAGTTTGGTTTGTATGTTCAGCTATGTATTGGTAAGAGCCCCTGTTCTCCCTCAAATAAAGGTTGAGTCATAATTTAGCAGCTGAAGGCTGAATCAAGTGTCTCTAATGTCTCTTGTTGGTTAAAATGTTCAATCTTTGTCGTTGCTTGTGTAAAGAGAAGAAAGTGTTGGATTCCGTGGATGAAGTTGAATCCGTGTAGAGTTTGATAAATTAAAAGGAATACATTCTTTCTGGTTGAGAGCTCCCATATAGTTTAATGGTAGAGAAGTTTGAATTCCAATATTTTGGAAGTTTTCTTGGTTTGAATTGAAGGTATTATGAGTGAAAGAGGATTGGGAGGACATATCCAAAAGAAAATTAAATTCTGTGCAAGTATTTATTTCAAGACAGAGACATGGGGAAAAGAAGAAGGCTTAAAGAGATGAAAAAAATATTTCTAATGCAAAAGAAGCTGGTTTTTCCATAGCAGGGATATTAGGAGAGGCCACCGAGGAATCTGTTGAAGTAGAGGAAGTTCAAGAAAATATGGAGGATGCATGGAGCAGCATCTATTATCCACCGCCATTTTTCTCAGGTATAATTTATGAATGTTGGTCAGTTAATATGAAAAATTTCTTGCATGCTATAGGTTTATAGAATTTTGTTGAGGATGGAGTTAAGAAACTCTGGGATGAGGCAAAGGATGCATTTTCCTTGTATGACATCCAACAAGCTCTAGATGATAATATCTGTTATGTAATTGCTGAAGCAAACACAGCTAGAGAAGCCTAGGAAAGTTTGAAGAGAAATTTTGATGTAAGGGGGAGTTATATGGTTGAGTCACAGAATGTTAACATTTCAGCAGACAAATTTGTAGAAGTAGCAGAAGATAGTCAAATTATTTTGTAAATCTTGCAATTGTGTTGATATATCAAATGATGAATATGATGTCGAAACTAAAAGTGAAAATGAGGTTGTTGTATGTTGTATAACAACAACAGAATTTGAATAAATTTCTATTGATAAATATATTGATGTCACTAAAGTAAATGATGGAATGGTTAACATGCAGAATGTTGATGAAGATGATAAATTTCTCAAGTCTGAAGAGAACAAATAAGTATTTGTGCAAGAAGAGTCCTTGAAGGACACGTCCATGAAGATATTTAAATCATGTATTGAATCTGATGATTGTGGACATATAGATACAATGAATCTAGAAGACAACACTGAAGATGTTGTAGAAGTCAAAGACGAAGATGGACTTGAAATAAACTAAACTAGTTATGTTGCAGAAAATGAAGAGTGTTTCACTCATAGATTTGGTGCTCATAAGGAAGATGATAAAGCTTCGTGTGAAAAATACACTCATGAAAATGGTGTATCTGATGATAAAAAAAGTGTTGGTGATATTTTTGAAGAAGAATGTGTAGAGATATTGAATGGTACAGATAAGGATAGAGAAAAGAACAAGATTTTTGCTAATGATTTGTTTGGTAGTGATTGTGCAGGTACAAAGAAATAAAATGATGAATTCTTGGCATAGAAGTCAAATATTGAAGGTGAAGCAACTGCCAGTGTAGCAGTTTGTTCTTTGAATATTCCAATGATGTATGTTGCTAATGACAATGATGAAGAAGGTGCCAATGAAGCATATAGTATCTATGAAATTTCCCATGAAGAAGAAATGGTCAATGATGATCATGATGATAGGGTGAAGACTTCCATATCAGCAGTATGTGGAGTAACACCAAAAGCTAAGAAAGATAAAGTGCACTGTGTTGAAGTGCTTGAACCTGTTTATGAGTTTTTTGAAAATATTGATGATTTTAATTTTGTTGAAGAATTTGATAAGATTGTTGAATATTGCATAGAAGTTGTAGAAAATGAAATAAATAAAGTACAAGCAAAATGAATCTATAATGATGTTGGAAATGTTGATGATTCGGTGATTGCAGAAGCAATGATAGAAAATGAGTTGCATAATGATAACACTCAAAATGTTGTATGTTCTATTGTAGACAGAGCAACTGAAATAAGGAATGATGTTCTTGATGAACAATTGAATTTTTTGGAAGAATGGCTTGAAAAGCCAAGATATGATGATAAAGATGATAGTCTTGTTGTGGAAGAATAAATGAAGAAAGCTGATTACCTTGTTGCAGCAACAGACGCAAATTTGAATGAAGAGATAGTGAGAGCTCTCAAAGAAGAACAAAATGAAAAGAACCAATATGGTTCGCAGTATGATAATTTGTATAATGTTGACAAAATATTTGAATGTGCAGGTGAGAAACAAATCGAAGATGAAGAAGAATCCATTGAATATGATATTGGAAATGATGAGTTTGACTTGAAAGAAGAAAATTGCACCAAAGATGAATTGGTTGAAGAATCAGTTGAAAAGACCTTCATGTCATGGAGCCCTGAAGAAATTGGGCATTATTATCAATTAATGTGTCTACAGAATGAAGGTAGCTTGTGGGATCTTTGTATGCCCATGTTGCAGTATTCAGAAGAAAAGATTTGGATTGAAGTCCTTGGGATAAAGGACATTGAAAATTTGAATGATGATAAGCAAATTCAAGAATGTTTTGCAGTTGAAGTTGATTATAATGGATTAAAGGTAAAGAAGAAAGTAAATATGATGAATAAAAAGTATTTTTGGTTTAAAGTTTGGTGTTTTAAGCCAAATAATGATGAAATCGAAGCTGAGAATGATGAAATTGAAATTATAATTAATGATTGGTTTGAAAAGGCCAAGAAGATTGAATGCAATGGTCTTGATGCTGAAATAAATGATTTATAGGTGAAAAAGTATGATCATGGAGTGCTGAGAAAAAAGAGTTCATATTATTAAGATATAAATACAAGATGAAGAAATGGTTGAAGCCACAAATGAAGCAAGAGCTGAAGAAGATCAAGGTAAAGATGAAGATAAAATAGAAAACAAAGTTTGCATATTTCAAAATTTGGAGTCGAAAGAAACAGAAAAAAAGGATTCCCACGTATGTTCCAACAAAGAAAGTGAACAAATTTTTGAAGTTGTTTTGATACTGATGTAAGCCTTGCTGAGACTTAGAACAACAGGAATTATAGTTGAAATGTTGTTTTGTAAAAACTGTAGTTGTTTTTGTTTGATGTATTTTGGATGTAGTAATTAAGAGGGAGAATGTTGGCAGTGGTTAATTACTCCACCATCAAGATCAATTACCTACTGAAATGTTTAAGAGGCAACGTTGTCCAAATATCTAAATTCTAGAGATATGAAATGTCATTCACCGCCCAGATTTGTGGCCACCGCAATCCTAAAGAGTTGCAGCACCGCCACACCGCTTTGATTTTGTTGTACTGTTAAGATTTCAAAGGGGCAACATAGCACATCAATTTCTGAAGAAACAGTTACAGCCTCTGTCACAACTCATGAATTAATTATCGGGTAGAGCATTACATTGTTTTTGAAGATCCGTTCACTGTTCCTGTTGCAGCTCATGAAAGGGCAGAAAATTAATTAAAATCTAATAGACATTGAATTTATAAATTATGAAAATCCTATTTGATTAAGCTAGCAGAGTGCATCAACTTAGTGAATAGGTGTCATAATTTTCCACTTTGTCAGACTGTAATAGACTATAACAGAGCATTGGCAGATAATCTCATTTTTGTATAGTGAAGGGTCAGTTAGTATTTAGTGAACTACTTAGCCAAAATATTATAAATACGTATCTTGTAATCATGTTTATGATATGAAGTAATACGAAGAAGCATGCTGAAGATGCACAACAAAGAGTAATAGAAACATAGTTGAAACTCTGAACTTTACTGTGTTATTTTTGTGTTTACTCTGTTTTGAGTTAGATAACTCAGTTTTTATTTTTGATGTTGGTCTGCAATAGCAGCTGAATGAAACATAGTTTATTTGATGTGAATGTTGATTATTAATTTAGTAGAATATTTAGGTTGAGTTTATGGACGCAGGGGTCATCTGAAACTTGTTTAAAAGTCAGTTGCAACAGAGCTGTGTGTGAGCTATGCACGTGCTATAGGTGACGTCAACACTCACAGCTAGTTGAAACAAGCGTATAAAGTGTTGTTGGCTGTAATAGCTAGTTGCAACACAATCATGGAAGTGCCGGTAGTAGTAGAAGCCGAGCTGCAACAATCCTGTAGTTGTTGGGTTGACTTTTTGAGCTCTATTAGTGAAACTGTACATTGCTGAAAGGCTGTAACCAAAAATTTGTACATTGCCGAAGTGTTGTTTTGAGCTATGCGTAAATTTTTTAGTGCTGCTAAGGAAGGAGTGGCACTCCCCTGCCTTCCCCTCACTATTTTCTTGTGGGGTATTCAATATAAATAACACTGATAAGGTAAGCTATCCAGATTCCCGTCAAGCCTTAGAATACTTGAAAGAGGACTCTCGACACCATTCCCAACTGAGAAAATGAATAGGGAAAGGTTAAAAGTACTTTCACTACCTATAATTCCAAACACAAAACACCCCAATTTTGAGCTTCTCTAATTCATCAATATGACATAACAAACAACTCTAATTCATCAATCTGGCATAACAAACAATCCCCTTTCTAGGAAGAGTGACTAGTCCCATTTGCAGTGCACCCTTCCCCATCCAAAATCCACAGAATGGGATGACAAAGGACACCATGTAAACAACATTGCAATACGAGAAGCTTTGAGGCAATGCAGTTCGTAGTAATCAATGGTCAACCTCATATATTCATCTGTATTCAACGCAGCTCACAGATTCACAAATCTATGTAAGCACAAGCACTGGAAGAGATTTTTTTTTTTAGAAAATCTTTCTCTAAAATCTTAATTTTTTTTCCTCGAGAAAAATCATAACCAGTTTTCTTTCTCTCCATAAAATTGAAAAAATAAGTTTTCATTAGGAAAATAGTAATTAAAAAAACATAAAATAGAAATGTACACAGCCTTAATATACATTCTTAAACATTCCTAAAATATGTTTGAGACAATTTCTAATTTTGTCTTAAAAATCCTCTAAAAATTGTCTTAAATTTTTTTTAAATATATGTGATAAACTTTCCTAAAGTAAGTTCGAAACAATTTCTAATTTCTTCTTAAAAATCGACAACATTTTTAAAATATATGTGACAAAATTTCTAATTTTATTTATAAAAATTGTCTTAAATATTGTCTTAAAATTTTCGAAAATATATAAAAGCAATTTAAACTAAAAATTAAAACAAAATGTTAATTTTATCTTAAAAAAACGTCATCGTGTACTAATCCCATCGTGTACTAGTGATACCACTATGATAATTGTCATAGTCATTATGGAAATAGCCATAATCATTTGCAAAATTGTCAAGATCTTTCACGTGATAGTTGTAAGACGGTTGACAAAGTCATAACTATTAGACACTCTGAAACATCACCATATCGTCACATCACCATAATCAGAATATATAAAACCATTATAATCAAAAGAAAAGAAAAGATCATAATAGAAATATGAAAATTCTGAGACATTCTTGAAAGAGCCATAATCATTTGGAAAATTGCCAAAATATTTCATGTGGTCATTGCTAAGACTATTGGAAAAAGCATGACTATGAGACACTTCGAAACATCACCACATCATCACATCACCACAATCATAAACATGGTTAGTTTGAAATGATGATAATCAAATTTATGAACCTGTGTAAAACCATCGTAATGAATCTTCTAAACATTTATAGAACCACAAGTCATAAAAAAAATAGACATAATAACAATCTCAAACAGGGATGATTTTAAGGAACTATACTGATTTAAAAGTATATAAATGTTGGCGAACCTTACCAATTCTTAAAATGCCAACAATAAAATGTTTGGCGATATTTTTCAAAAAATATTTTAATTTCCAAGGATTTTATATCATTTATATAATAATTTGGCAATTTTTAGGGTGAAAAAATTTTACTGCAACAAAATTGGGCGAAATGGGACTTCAAAAAATGCAAAATGGCGAATCTTTTTTGGGAGAAAAATCCCTAAAAATAGCCCATGGGCTAAATTTCGCCCCTAAAATTATCTCTGATCTCAAAATTATATCATGTGCATTTTCAAACCAAAGTCCATAATAACAATCTAGAAATTATTGTAGACATTTTGAAAATAGGCAAAACCATTTGCCAAATTTCCAAAATATTTAATGTGGTTGTTGATAAGACTATTAACATTGATCAGAACTGCAATTGCTAAAAATATCATGTGGGAAATGACAAAGCCACCACTATGAGACACTTGGGAAATCAGAGAACTCGATCTACATCACTGGGTCTTCACTTAGTGAAACTATGCCATAGCGGACCTTAGTTCATGGGATATTAAAGAATACCCCTAATTTCACTAGATATTGATAATTACCTACAAAAACCATTTTGTTGAGCCTCCCGCCCAATACATATTTCCAATTAAAAAAACCATTTTTTTACAATATATTCTATTTTTACTAGAAAACCCTTTTTATAACCCACTAATACGTGTAAACCACCCATACCGTACTCCGTGACCCCCCCCCCCATTCTTACAATATATTGACCTTATTTCACAATTAAAAAAAACTTTATGAATGAATGTGATAATCTATTGCTCAATAAGGTGAATCCCCCATGATCTACATTTACAACATTTCCAGGATCAGAAACACAGTGATTCTGAAAATCATCATAACCAGTTTAATAAGCATCTTCAAAACCATCATAATCTTCATCTTATTAACATTGATAGAACCATGAGGCATAATAGAATGCAATCATAAGAGAAGTGTGAAAATTATATGTGCATTGTCAAAGCGAAGATCATAATAGCAATCTAAAAGTTCTGATTGGCATTCTGAGAAGAGCAACAACTACAGAATATGATAATTAGTACATGGATGCTCTGATAACCACAAAAATCAGTTTTGTAAGTATCAATCTTATGAACATTTGTAGAAGCACAAAAACAAGTCATAATGGCCATTTGAAAATCATATGTGCATTGCCATAAGCATGGATACAACATGATAAAGGTTGTTGATCATCATAAGTAATTGTGAAAAGAGAAGGAAAACAAGAGGCTGCAAACACCACATCATAAACCCACTGAGTGAAAACAATAGAAGAAGAGAACGACATTCTTGTTGTATTGTCAAGAACAAAGGAGAAGCTGATACAATCCCAACAATATCTGATTGTATAATGCATGAGGGAAGGTGGAACAATTTCTTGGGAGTTTGCAACATTTTTTGGTAGGATAAGAAATGAAAAATGAAAAATTTCCATAGCTAATACAATTGGCAAATGCATTGGAATTGTGCAATCTTATGATTGGAATTGTGAAATATTATTATTTGTCTCATTGCAAATTTGATAAGACCTTCCATTAGCCAAGTGGATCTCGGGACTATGGATGGAGTGTTTGCTAGTATACATAGGTTTCAGAATTAGATCCTTGATTTAGTTATCCTAGGGTTTAAATCCTATCCAAGAAAATGTTTCTTGAGGCCAAGTTTTCTAGATTTTAAATTCTATGCAAGAGAATGTTAAGTTTGCAAAAAGTATCAACGTGCATGTGATGACCATGAAAATTTGATCATTTATAGGAACATGGAATTATCCTTTTTGCAGAGAATCATATGCTAAAGCCAAAGAAAATAATTCATGAATTCTACAGTCAACTTAGTAGCCAAGTTGGAAAACAATCGGATATGGAAAGTGAACTTTGCAGATGAGTTTTGCAAACACAACACCAACATAAATAGTTGACACAAGAACAACATAAATAGAATGAAAAATTGGGGTTAAACACAGCACCGAAGTAAAATTACCTATGCAATTCACTAAGAACCATGTTTGGGGCATCACATTGTTCACTCAAAATATCCTTCATGCAATCACTCTACATAATGGAAAAGATCAAATGTCTATAGAAAATCAATAAAAATACATCAACAAATCCTAGATTGTGCATAGGTCAACTTCTCATTGCAATAGAGGAAGCCAAATGTTTTTTGGGATTTGAACTGACAAGACAAAATGATTCAAAAAAATAGATTGCAATAGCCTACATACCATTGTTTAAAATGAACAACCATATGCATGAAGTCTATAAACTTAATGCATTATTCAATTAGGGGAAGCACAAATAATATGGATAAATGAAGAGCATTTGCAGTTCCTTTGAGAATGGAGAGGGAATGAGGAATATCTTACATCCAAGTGATTGGAGACCTAAAATTGGTCATAGATTGGGTAAAAGGATCCTCTTGTATCCAAAATATTACCTTGATACCCCTTCTCAACCATGTTACATCACTGGGATTGTCTTTGTCATCACATATGTACATATTTATGGACAACTCATCATGGAAGGAGATGTTCTACAATCCAAAAAAGCGCTGGAGCTACTATCACATCCAGGTGATGGGAGACTCAAAACTGGTAATATATTTTATTAAAGAATCCTCTAGTATCTGGAATCTTATCTTGATATCCATATTTTACCCAGTTAAATCACTGGAATTTTATTTGTCATCACATATGCACATATATATGGACAACTCATCGTGGAAGCATATGATCTGCAATCCAAAATAGCACTAGAGCTATTAAAGGGTACATGGAAGATTAATGAAGAGGATGTTGGGATATCACTACAAATTTATTTTAGATCCATGTATATTGTTTGATACATTTTTTCTCCCTTTTTAGTTATGTCGAGTTATGTTCGAGTTCGAAAGCATTGCCTCAGAGGCTTCAGCATGGAAGAAGTTTTTGAATAGTCAAGCAGGACCCTCCTAATGAGCCTTTTATTTGTTTATTGTAATATATTGTAAATTCTATAAGCACTTAATGAAAGCAAAGCATGAAAGGTGAAGCATTGGGGAAGCCCAAGAGTCATTCGTGGGCATCCCAACAGTTTCGTTCTTTTTGTATAAATATAGAATCTATTTAGATAAAAGAGGGACTTTTTCCCAGTTAGATTGGTGAAGACATATTGTAAGAAGAACTATTTCCTTTTGCAATAGAAAATTCCAGTTTGCCTGTTGGAGAAAGCTTGGTGGAATGTTCAAATGTTGTGCTATGGATTTGTTGAAGAGGAACTATTTCGTTTTCAGCTTTTGTCCATTAGCTGTGAGATCTTTCTAACTCTTTGAACCTATGTTCTTGTATGAATGATCCCTGGTTTATTTTATGAAAATTTCCACTGAGTAATGAATGTTGTTCACAAACAATTATCTATCTAGTTGTTTAAATATCTTTAAATGTTCATGTGTTTTGAAAGAAGTATCAGCTATTTGTGATTTTTCGTAATGCATGCACAAAATACATTACTCATTAATAAATGATAATATTGCTCCCTAGGAATAGGTTAGGTAGTCAGTTTTAATTTCTTGTTGTGTGTGATTTAAATGCAAGACAGTCTAAGACGAGAGGTAAGAACCTGTGCATAACATTGTGACCACTCCTTGCATTCTTTATCAATCTGCATCTTAAATAGGCACTTGCATATCATACTTAAAGTCAAAAAATACAAAAATATATACGGTGGACCGGGCCGCAACCGGTAAAACCTTTATTTTTGTTACTTGACCTACGGTAGCCGGACCGCAAACCGGACAAATTCCCTACACCAAACAGTCACGGGCTAGTTGGGAACGTTGACTGGGGAGAATCCCCTACTGTTTTCGCCTACTAATTTTCAGGCCTCAACAGTTTCTGGTGCTAGAAGAAGGGCCGCCAGTGCATGGTTGACCGGGGAAATCCATTTCCTCGAAATAACTCCACTAGTGATAGTTTTGAAAGCAGTTTATTTCATGATCCAAATACTGAAGAGAATAGAGAACATTTGTTTGCTGTGGATAACCAAGTAGTAAATGACCTGAGAAGACACACACGGGCTTATGTAAAGAGTATTGGAGGATTACCCATTATCCCTGATTTACCTCGAAGAGAGTACAAGAAGAAAGACCGTCCCATCTTGGAAGATTCAATGTTGGTTTGAGATTTGGAAGAGTTAGTAGAAGTAGCATTACAGGAGGTTGTTCAGCCTTTGAATCAAGTAGGCCCAAACACACCTTATTGTTCTCCTGTGCAGACTCCTGTTCCTTCACCTCCTCACTCTCCACCCAGACTCATGGTAGGTGTAAATGCAAATCAGCCACCTAACCCACCAAATCCACCACCGGCTTGGAAAGCCAGATCACCCTTGAACCTAACACCTCCGTTGCATGACTTACCTCAAGCTTTTGAGAAGTTGCTTCCTAAGTTTGATCCAAATGAGAAGGTTGTATTAGATGACCATTTGCAAAGTTTCTATTTGGCAATAGAAGGATTAAGGGCTGGGGAACATGAGGATGTTGTTTGTAGACTTTTTCCACATACCCTTAAAGGAGTAGCAGCATCATGGTACTTTGGTTTGCCCGCAAAATCTATCCCAGATTGGGATACCTTTGTAAGGATTTTCAGAAGCAAGTATGCAGCCCAAAAGACGCATGCAACACTAATGAAAGGTTTAGGTGCTTTAAAAAAAGAAAGGAAAGAAAAGGTACACAGTTTCACTCAAATATTTTCTACTTACCTCAAGAACTTCTCTGTAACTGATAAGCCCTCTGATAAAGTTCTGATTGAGTATTATACCTCAGCTTTAGGTCCAGACTTGGCTATGTTCGCAAAAGCTCAAGTTAAGCCTACGTTAGCAGAGACTTATGAAGAAGCATAAAGAGTAGAGGCTGAAAAGGAAAGTATAGAAGATTATCCCGAGCAATATGGAGAAAAAACTTCTGGGAAAAGAGCCTTATTGCTGTCTAAAACTAAAGAGGAGCAATCACATGATTTTGAGGGGATGTTAAAGATAATGCAAAAGCTTTCCAACATAATAATAGATTTGGAGAAGGAAAAAAGAAACCCAGAAAGCTTATAAGCCTTACTACAAAAAAAGGGAAGATAACAACCAATTCAAGACCCCTCGGCACGGTTCAGCATCAATGAATCTGACAAAGGTAGGGATGGATAATTTCTGCACTTTTCACCAACAACCTCATTCTGAAAAGAATTGTCCTCAATGGTTAAATTTAATGACATTGGTAATGAATCAACTATTGGATTCTAAATTGACCGAGGATAGTGATGAAGAGGAAAAAGGAAATAAGACCATAGAAAAACTAGAAGATGATACCATGTTTTTATGGGATTGTGTCTCGCTGTTTGATACATAAAAAGGTACTCTTAAACCTGAAAATATACCAATGATAACAAAAGACCTAAATTTGGCAAATAAAGACAATTCAATAATCTAAGTTGCAAGAGAATGTCAGGAAACAGCCAAACAACGATGTTGAGGACAAAGTACCTAAAATTACCATTATCAGCCAAGATCCAAAGCAAATCAATAAGCCTGCTAAGCCTATGGAAGAACAAGTAGGTGTTAACAAAGGAAATACTGAAAAGCTTGAAGAGCTAGAGGAAGAGATACCCACTGAAAACCAACCTGTGGAGGAAGATGTCAAATCAATTGGGGAAGGGAAAGCTAGAACCCCACCTTTCCTTTTGACTCTGGAAATGTTGAACCATAAGGTGCATAATTGTCTGGTAGATTCTGGATCATCAGTGAACGTTATGCCACTCGCAGTTTGCAAACAAATTAATGGGCAGCCAAAACCTACTGCTTGGGAAGTTACTCAATTAGACAGAACTAATGTCAAAGTGGTGGGATAAATGGAGAATGTTCTCATTCGTTTATCTGCAAATAACAAGATATGTCAATTTATTGATATTGTGATGGCTAACATACCAAATGGATATGGACTTATTCTGAACTGAGACTGGTCCACAAGGTTAAAAGCGTATTTTTCTTCAGATTGGTCACATTTATGGTTGCCTCATAAAGAGGTCCCAAATCGGATCAAAATTTTAAGGGAACCTTACATGAAGCACACTATCACTAAGTTGGAAGAAGGAAATGAATCTGCAAATTCTATTTTGGGGAATTATCTAACGGAGCTTGAACTAAGATATCATGCATCAAACGAAGCCAACAGTACGACTGACACTCAGCTTGGTCTCCTTCAAAGTTCACAGGCTGATTAGATTGATTGTAAATAGCAGAATTAGATCATGATTAGGTATTTCACGTGTGCAATCCAGCCTACCCCCTTGACTCATAAGTTGATAGATTTTTAGGGGTGGGAACAGAACTGATCAGGTAGTGGTTGGTTCTCCAATTTTATTTTTCTTTGATTTGATGACCTTGTACATAAATAATTTGATGCATTTTTACTTTGATTTACTGCATTTATTTCTGGTTATGTTGGTTTGTTTTTGAATAGAAGAGGCAAACTTTTGGTTGCATGGAAAGCATCAGAGTTCTTGATTAACTGAAATATTTGGGATAAGACTGTGCGTTTTTATTTTGAAACGATAGAATTTATTCTAGTAAGTAGTTTTCCTAAATGGCTATGCACTCATTGAAGTCCTGCTTAACCCCTAAAAATAACTCAGAATTAAGAGGTCTGGAATACTATTTCGAGGCTCCATCCATTTCACATCTAAAATGTCCTAGGGAGTGATAGAAAAAGACCCATGATTTTATGTGGGAACACCCTTTTAAAAGCCTAAAGGTTGTTAAGAGTCAAAACTCCTAAAAGAAGCAATACATATCAAACCAAAGTATCAAAAATGTAAAAATAATCTCTCAAAAGTTCTTCTCCGTCCGTGAGTTGAAAAGTAAATACATCTCTCACACAAAAGGACACTATGGATAGAAGAGCCTGAATAAAATTTAGAAAGAAAGGCAGATTGAGGACTCAAAAGAACAAAAGTTCAAAAGGGCACAAAAGTGCAATTGGCATGGGAATGAGGAACAAACGAATAGTTATGTTTACCATATGTTACGATCCTATGGTATTTGAGCTAAAAGCTACCCAAAGACAGAGGTAAAATAAAACTCACCTACTAAGCCTCAAAAGAGTTATCTAGACTTTCTAATATTTTGGGTGTTCCCATTTCCAAAGAATGGACTGTCCTCAATGATTCAAATGCATGTGTTTTCCATCTTAGGAATATAAGCAGCTAGAAGTATTCAACTTATGAGTTAAATGATTAAACAGTCTATTACTGGGAAAAAAGTTAATTCAGAAATATGGGGTTCATCAGGTAGTCACCAATTGTTGCAGCTGCAACATTTTCCCAAAATTCAAATTTTTTTGGGACCCTCCTTTAATTCGTTTGGTTCAGCTTTTGGTTTTGTTTGATGTTTGTGCAAAGATTTACTTTTATGCCAGCGATGTTTTATGGTTTCAATTGATTTTTCCTTTCCAACGGAAGTATTTTTTACTATTGAGTCGGGAGTCTAGTTATCTCCGCGCTCGCTGTTGCGGAAAAGAACTAGACATCAAGACTGATCCAAAGGTTTTCGGTCTCCGATGTGTTTTTCATAAATCGGCAGCTTTTTAATAATACCGTCGGAACATTTGTCTCTACATATTCTGCCATTGCGGAGGAGGTACTGCGAAGCTTCCTGAAGATGGTATTAACCTCTTCCGATCCCCGCCATTTTGATTCGTGGATCCTTTGGTTTTCAGCTTTCGGCGTTGCGGTTTTGGAGGGCATTATCTTGCCAATATATTTTGATTTTTTTTTCTGCGTGCCCGTTATTTTTCACCGAAGTCATGTTTATTGTTGCTCCGATTTTGATTGGTCTACGGAACTCGATTTCTTTTTGGTTTCCACCGTTGCAGCTCTCCAACCATCTTTTGATCCAAAGCCTTAGTCTCGCGAGCTCCAATGCGAGTTTTGTTTTGTTTCTCTGCCGATGCCATTGCGGGTTTCCTGGTTGTTTCATCATCCGTCGTTGCGGAGGTGATGTTGACAGGATCGTCGATCCCATAGATTGTTTGCCGCCCGATGATCTTACTTTTCCCATAGATTATTTTGTTGACCGGGGCGTATATATAGTGGGGTTGGGTTTTATTATTATTATTATTATTTTGCTAATTTACTCATGCTGTCATTATCGCTCGAGCAGACCAACGCATTTGTTGTCGGTACCTCGCTCCTAGGTGGCTCCGTCATGGTGGTTTGTGGATTTGTCTCGACTGGTTGCACAACACATTGCCAGGTAGGCCCTTATGCCATTTACCTTTTCCGTTCGAATGGTCGGACTGATTTCTGTTGCCCTCGGTTATGTCTCGGTGGTTAGTGGTTACCTAGGTTTTCCATCTCAGTGTATATATATAATCTATAAATGATATGCTAGCCCGGTGGGGGTTGTTTATGGTTTAACCCGATGATATATTTCATGGCCATTATGGGTTTGCAGCCCGCACTCGACTGCTGGGGAAACCGGTGCAGACAGCCGTTACGCTGTCTGCACCAGTTTCCCCCAGTCTGTGTGTGGCCGTCTGAGGGGAGCGCTTCATGTTTTCTTCTGAGATGCCGAGGTTCTGGGTCCGCTATATCGTCACCCCCATTTTTGTGAACCAGGGTCACAACGTTGATATTGTTAAACTCGAATATGAACCCGAACCATTTTTAGGGTCAGAATGCATTATCTAGTCGGACCGTGATGAGTAGCTTCATCTTGTTTTTTATGAGTCAAATGCACTATCACAGTACAACATCCTTCTCTTGGGATTAGGCCTCATATTTTCTTTGAAAAGATTTAGTTCATAGAGCCGAGAGAGGGTGTTGGAGACTGTTTTTATACTCAGCTTATTGGCAAGATAATGCCCTCCAAAACCGCAATGGCGAAAGCTGAAAACCAAAGGATCCACAAATCAAAATGGCGGGGATCAGAAGAGGTTAATACCATCTTCGGGAAGCTTCACAGTACCTCCTCCGCAATGGCGGAAGATGTAGAGACAAATGTTTCGACGGTATTATTAAAAAGCTGCAGATTTATGAAAAACACATCGGAGACCGAAAACCTTTGGATCGGTCTTGATGTCTGGTTCTTTTCCGCAACGGCGAGCGGGCAGATAACTAGACTCCCGACTCAATAGTAAAAAATACTTCCGTTGGCAAGGCAAAAGCAATTGAAACCATAAAACATCGCTGGCATAGAAGTAAATCTTTGCACAAACATCAAACAAAACCAAAAGCTGAGCCAAACGAATTAAAGGAGGGTCCCAAAAAATTTTGAATTTTGGGAAAATGTTGCAGCTGCAACAATTGGTGACTACCTGGTGAACCCCAGATTTCTGAATTAACTTTTTTCCCAGTAATATACTGTTTAATCATTTAACTCATAAGTTGAACACTTCTAGCTGCTTATATTCCTAAGATGGCAAACACATGCATTTGAATCATTGAGGACAGTCCATTCTTTGGAAATGCGAACACCCAAAATATTAGAAAGTCTAGATAACTCTTTTGAGGCTTAGTAGGTGAGTTTTATTTTACCTCTGTCTTTGGGTAGCTTCTAGCTTGGACACCATAGGATCGTAACATATGCTAAACAGAACTATTCGTTTGTTCCTCATTCCCATGCCAATTGCACTTTTGTGCCCTTTTGAACTTTTGTTCTTTTGAGTCCTCAATCTGCCTTTCTTTCTAAATTTTATTCAGGCTCTTCTATCCATAGTGTCCTTTTGTGTGAGAGATGTATTTACTTTTCATCCCACGGATGGAAAAGAACTTTTGAGAGATTATTTTTACATTTCTGATACTTTGTTTTGATATGTATTGCTTCTTTTAAGAGTTTTGACTCTTAACAACCTTTAGGCTTTTAAAATCATGGAATGGGATCATTTATATATAATAAACACGGTTTACCTTGCTTCCTTTCCATGGGTCTTTTGCTATCACTCCCTAGGACATTTTAGATGTGAAATGGATGGAGCCTCGAAATAGTATTCCAGACCTCTTAATTATAAGTTATTTTCAGGGGTTAAGCAGGACTTCAATGAGTGCATAGCCATTTAGGAAAACTCAAGGAAACGAATATTTATTTCAAAACTCCTAAAAGAAGCAATACATATCAAAACAAAGTATCATAAATGTAAAAATAATCTACCAAAAGTTCTTCTCCATCCGTGAGCTGAAAAGTAAATACATCTCTCACACAAAAGGACACTATGGATAGAAGAGCCTGAATAAAATTCAGAAAGAAAGGCAGATGGAGGACTCAAAAGAACAAAAGTTCAAAAGGGCACAAAAGTGCAATTGGCATGGGAAGGAGGAACAAATGAATAGTTTTGTTTACCATATGTTACGATCATGTGGTGTCCGAGCTAGAAGCTACCCAAAGATAGAGGTAAAATAAAACTCACCTACTAAGCCTCAAAAGAGTTATCTAGACTTTCTAATATTTTGGGTGTTCCCATTTCCAAAGAATGGACTGTCCTCAATGATTCAAATGCATGTGTTTTCCATATTAGGAATACAAGCAGCTAGAAGTATTCAACTTATGAGTTAAATGATTAAACAGTCTATTACTGGGAAAAAAGTTAATTCAGAAATCTGGGGTTCACCACGTAGTTGCCAATTGTTGCAGCTACAACATTTTCCCAAAATTCAAAAAATTTTGGGACCCTCCTTCAATTCGTTTGGCTCAGCTTTTGGTTTTGTTTGATGTTTGCGCAAAGATTTAATTTTATGCCAGCGATGTTTTACGGTTTGAATTGATTTTGCCTTGCCAACAGAAGTATTTTTTACTATTGAGTTGGGAGTCTAGTTGTTTGCACGCCCGCCGTTGAGGAAAAGAACCGAACATAAAGACCGATCTAAAGGTTTTTGGTCTCCAATGTGTTTTTCATAAATCGATGTCTTTTTAATAATACCGTCGGAAAATTTGTCTCTACGTCTTCCGCTATTGTGGAGGAGGTACTGCGAAGCTTCCTGAAGATGGTATTAATCTCTTCCGATCCCCACCATTTTGATTCACGGATCCTTTGGTTTTCATCTTTCACCGTTGCGGTTTTGGAAGGCACTATCTTGCCAATGTATTTTGATTTTGTTTTCCACGTGCCCGTTATTTTTCGCCAAAGTCATGTTTATTGTTGCTCTGATTTTGATTGGTCTACGAAACTCAATTTCCTTTTGTTTTCCACCGTTGTGGCTCTCCAACCATATTTTGATCCGAAGCCTTAGCCTCGTGAGCTCCGATACGAGTTTTGTTTTGTTTCTCTATCGATGCCATTGCAGGTTTCCTGGTTGTTTCATCATCCACCGTTGCGGAGGTGATGTTGACAGGATCACCGATCCCATAGATTGTTTGCTGCCTGATGATCTTACTTTTCCCACCGATTATTTTGTTGACCGGGGCGTATATATAGTGGGGTTGGGGTTTATTGTTTTTTATTATTATTTTGTGAATTTCCTCGTGCTGTCATTATCGCTCGAGCATACCAACGCACTTGTTGTAGGTACCTCGCTCCTAGGTGGCTCCCCCGTGGTGGTTTGTGGATTTGTCTCGACTAGTCGCACAACACATTGCCAGGTAGGCCCTTATGTCGTTTACCTTTTTCGTTCGAGTGGTCGGACTGATTTCTGTCGCCCTCGGTTATGTCTCGGTGGTTAGTGGTTACCTAGGTTTTCCATCTCAGTGTATATATATAATCTATAGATGGTATACTGGCCCGGTGGGGGTTGTTTTTGGTTTAGCCTGATGATAGCTTTCACGGCCGTTATGGGTTTGCAACCCGCACTCGACTACTAGGTAAACCGGTGCAGACAGCCATTACGCTGTTCGCACAAGTTTCCCCCAGTCTGTGTGTGGCTGTCCGGGGGGAGCACTTCATGTTTTCTTCTGAGATGCCGAGGTTCTGGGTCTACTATATCGTTGCCCCCGTTTTTGTGAACTAGGGTTGCAACGTTGAGATTGTTAAACTTGAATACAAACCCAGACCATTTTTAGGGTCATAATGCATTGTCTAGTCAGACCGTGATGAGTAGCTTCATCTTGTTTTTTTTTAGTTAAATGCACTATCACAGTACAACATCCTTCTCTTGGGATTAGGCCTCATATTTTCCTTGGAAAGATTTAGTTCATAGCACCAAGAGGGGGTGTTTGAGACTGTTTTTCTACTTAGCGAGAGGAGAGGGATATTCTTTGTTTTATAAAAAGCCATAATATTTTGAGTTGAATTTGCAAATAATGATAGTAAGCTGGTTTTAGCCTTTTGGGCAGATTAATTTTATGTAGGAACATTTGGTTTTGAGCATTGTTTGTTTATTTTTCATAGCTACAATCCTGTTTAGCATAGAAGAGGTAAAATGCTTATACAATTTGTCTCCATTTTTGAATGTTATCAAGGAATGGCCCAGCAGAACCTAAAAGCAATTTTTGTATATGACAGGGAAATTCTTTAGAATCCAAGATGTCTAAACGACAGAAGAAGAAGGCTCCCGTAGTGGAGGAGGAACTCGAAGTCGAAATTGTTACCAGAGTTGAGTACACCTATGAGGACACCAAATGCATAGTGGGTGTGGAACCCGAATATAAATGGGGGGAAATCTACATATTAATAACCCACCGGGAGGTACCTGACACTGGTTTTGAGGAGGAGACCATATATGCAAACATAGAGAGATCTACATTGATGAAAGTTGTTACCAGACCTGAGCTTTTTCCATGCTCAGAGGTGATTGGATGGATTCTGCCCAGGGAAAATGTAACGACTATGATTTTGGAAAACATTGACAAACAGGGTTATGCTATTTATAGCCCTGGGTATGTATCATTGGCCTACCACTTACCAAAAGCACAAGTGTACTTGACTGAAGACTGGCTGAAGGCAATTAAGATGGACCTAGTCGAGACACTGGAGAGAATGTTGGTGCCCGACAAGATTTTTAGGACTAGGCCATCTGGGGAATATGATACTGCCACCCTAAGAACCCCTTATAGGTTCATTTCCCTAATGTTGAACAGGATTTTTAGAAGGGCCCATGGTAAAAGCTTCAAGTTGGAGTGGGTGCCTATCATTTTCTATGTTGCAACACAGGGGACAGTGTTCAACTGGGCAAACATTGTGCCCAACAGCCTCTCAGCCTTCATTACATTAGCATTAGGAGGGGTGTCCTAGAAGAGATTAGATTTCTATATGAGCTCTATAATGATTGATTTCATACTATGCAATCAACCCATCCCAAACCTGAGGTGTATCTGGGACTGAGAGAGAACACCAGTCTACTCAGCTTACAAGCCACTGTGGGCACACAAGTACCACAGCCACTATAGAGAAGTGTGTGAGCACTTCATCAAGCCTTTATATACATTGATGTTCTTGAAAGAGTGCAACTGCATGTCGGAGGAAGCATTGCAGGTGATTGAAGAATATGCAGACTACTACTTAACAGAGGATGGATTGTACTTTAGAATGTATGGATGCCCCAGAGCACCCTCACTACTGCCAAAGTATGCCACTGACTATGTAGTGCACAAGGAGGCAGTTAGACAGGTTTTCTTAGATGGTATAGGGAGATTTTTATTCGAGCATAAGAAAGCGGCTTACCCTCCTTTACCATTTAGGTTGGGAAGCTATAAATTCATGAGAGTAAAGAAAGCTGATGAATTTATGGAGGATTTGGGGAAATTCTATTTTGGGGAAATGAATTTCCAAAGGAATGATTCCCATAATAAAGTGGCTGAGCACTGCAAGGAAGCAAATGTACATTTTGATTACACAAGCCACTGGGATAGAGAGGAATCCATTTTCCTCAGTGCACAAAATATAACGACCTTAAGAAGAAGGTTTAAAAAGAAAATCACCACCAAAGTCGGGAAAGGATAAGATGAGCAAGAAAAGGCTAAGGAGGAAGAGGCTAGAAAAAGAAATGAAGATGCTAGGAGACTAGCACAGAAAGCTGAAAGCTAGCTCAAAGGTGAGGAGGAAGAAAAGAGAAGAGCTGAACAAGAAGCATCTAGAAATGCAGAAGAATATGCTCAAAGTGAAGAGGAGGAAAAGAAAATAAAGATAGATGAGGAACTGAAGAAGCGGGAAGTAGAAAGGCTAAAGCTTACAGGGGCAGTGACAGAGAAATCAGCTTTTGATCCTATATACAGTCAGGCTCAGGACTTGGGGAACCCTGATATTCAAGATCCTGAGGTAGCTGCTGGCAGCACAATAGGACAGGCTGTGGTTCCTACCCTTAGGATAATCCCTTTTGAGTAGAAGAAAGGGGAGGAGGTACCAGATTTCAACACTATTTTTTATGATAGAGAAAGGAAAAGAATAGTGAAGAGAACCAAGAGAAAGGTCGAGACTGGGGGACAGTTGGGTAAAATGATAAATGATACAACCATAGTATATGGGACAGACAAGGACCCTAGATTCACCATCAGATTTGGGGTTGCATTGATCCATGCTTCTAAGGACAATTTAGATCGAATAATGACTGATCTTCAACAGTCAAAGAAGTCTACTGCCCAGCTAAAAGATACCCTGAGAAGAGAAAGAGAGGAAAATAATAGACTGAAAATAAAATTCGAAGACGTACAATATGAAATAAGTCTTCAAAAGCTAAGCTCCAGTTCCTCCAAGTAGAGAAGAGATCTCTGGAGGCTACCCAAGGAAATCTGGAGAAAATGTAGCAGGAATGTCAAGGGTTGAGGACAGAAAAGGAGCAGCTGCTAGGCAAGATGGGGGAGTTAGGGCTACAGAAAGCTACCTTGGAGGAATATGAAAGGCAATCTAAGGGGTAGAATACAGAGCTTAAAGAATATATTACCTCGTTAACAACAGCTCTAGAAGAGGCCAAGGAACAACAGGTCAGTCTTCAGCCTTTCAAGGAGCACGTTCTAGCATAGAGAAGCAAGATGCACCAGCTGCAAGAGGCCATAGAGGAAGAAAGGTGCAAGGTCTTGCAGGTAGACAATCGGTTGGAAGAGATTTTGGAAACCTCTTCATATTTTGTTAACAGATCGCAGGATATCTTAGAATTCCTGAAAGGAATAATGGCGAGAGTAGAAGCGAATGAAGAAACCCCCATAGATCTACCATCAAAATATCAGCAAGCCCTAAGACAATACTATGATTTATTGGAGTTTTCCATAAACACAACCGAATAATTCAAGAAGGCTGTCAAGAATACAAAGGGGGCTTGTGCAGAGTTCTTCAAGAGACTTTTGATTACGTATAATCATTTCCAGGTTGAAGCTGAGTAGAGAATGGATACCTTTCTAGAGCACAACCTGTTTTTGGAGATGTTGCAAAGAAGATACCAGGAGGATGGAAAAAGGATCCAGCACATCAAAGCCATTGATGAGCAGACCCTGAGGAATGAAGTATCTCATGCCGATGTTAGTGTGTAGTTGTTAGAAGACCAACTTTGCTTGAGCTCAGCCAGAATAGAAGTAATAAGAAATCAGGCTGCTAAATTTGAAATAAATATTCATTTCCTAGAACCTTTTGAGTTCGAAAGCATTGCCTCAGAGGCTTCAGCGTGGAAGAAGTTTTTGAATAGTTAAGTGGGACCCTCCTCATGAGCCTTTTATTTGTTTATTGTAATATATTGTAAATTCTATAAGCACTTAATGAAAGCAAAGCATGAGAGGTGAAGCGTTGGGGAAGCCCAAGAGTCATTCATGGGCAGCCCAACAATTTCATTCTTTTTGTATAAATATAGAAGATTTAGATAAGAGAGGGACTTTTTCCCAGTTAGATTGGTGAAGACATATTATAAGGAGAATTATTTCCTTTTGCGATAGATAATTACAGTTTGCCTATTGGAGAAAGCTTGGTGGAATGTTCAAATGTTGTGCTATGGATTTGTTCAAGAGGAACTATTTTGTTTTCAGCTTTTGTCCATTAACTATGAGATTGTTCTAACTCTTTGAACCTATGTTCTTGTATGAATGATCTCTGGTTTATTTTATGAAAATTTACACTATGAGTAATGAATGTTGTTTATAAACAATTGGCTATCTAGTTGTTCAAATATATTTAAATGTTCATGTGTTTTGAAAGAAGTATCAGCTATCTGTGATTTTTCGTAATGCATGCACAAAATACATTACTCAGTAATAAATGATAATCTTGCTCCCTAGGGATAGGTTAGGTAGTCATTTTTAATTTCTTGCTGTGTGTGATTTAGATGCAGGAGATTCTAAGACAAGAGGTAAGAACCTGTGCATCACATTGTGACCACTCCTTGCATTCTTTATCAATTTGCATCTTAAATAGGCACTTGGATATCATACTTAAAGTAAAAAAATACAAAAATATATACGGTGGAGCAGGTTGCAACTGGTAAAACCTTTATTTTTGTTACTTGACCTACGGTAGCCGGACCACAAACTGAACGGATTCCCTACACCAAACATTCATGGGCTAGTTGGGAGCGTTGACTAGGGAGAATCCCTTGCTGTTGTCACCTAGGAATTTCCAGGCCTCAGCACTAGGATAGTCACATGACTCTTCACTTGTAGGCCAACTTGCACCTTGAGTTAACTAACATTAACTCAAGTGCATAAGCACAACAAGAGAGGGTTACATGTAGTCTAGGGTTCCTTCATCACAACTTATTCTATAGGAACATAAAACATGGCATGTGGACCACGAACAAGGATACCAACACAACATCAAGGTGTTACTACCATTAACAAGGGTCCAATTAGCATATCCATTTTTCGAACACTCAAGGGGCTACTCAACATATGAACTAACGCAAAGGGATACTCCATTAGATGTACTATCGCCTAGGGATATCAATAGGTCTTAGGGACATATCATTAGCTCTCTAAGACTAATGAGATAATTTTAGCACAATGGATTAGTTAAAAAATATTAAAATTCATTTTTCAATATTTGTTTCATGACGAAGTCCCTTTAATTACAAATAAATTAAAATAAATTCAACAATTAGTCAAATGTTTGAGCCAAGAGCTTGAAAGGATTAGTAACACCTTCTATCAACATCACATATCCATTCCAATCCATTTCAAACATAAATTCCACCTCTAAAGGTCATTTACTCTTAATCATGATTAACTAGTAATGAGTGTTCCAATTACAAGATTTTTGCAGCCGCAACTATTTCCCCAAAATTTTAAATTTTAGGGCTTCCCTTTTTATTTTCTTTTTATTCAAAATGGCCTAGGAGTATTTTATTATTGCCAAAGTTTCCCTGAGTTCAAAATTTTCTTTTAAAAACATGGTATTTTCACTTTTCTGTATCGGATGAGTAGTCAACTTTTCTTCCAATATCGAAAGCGTAGTGGACTATCCTGCCGACGTTGCGGAAGAAGAATCATCTAGCTTGTCGAGTGCCTTTGTAATTCATCACTGATGCATCTAAATTAGTCTACTTTATCCTAGGTATTGGTTTGCTAAATTTACGGCTCCTTAGTGTTGGACTTATCTGATGATCTTGTTTTTCCTTCACCCTAGTTTTTTCGATATTCGATTATGTTCTTTTCGCTGTCGGGTTGATTAACCAGAGCAAGCCGGAGTTATAGTGTCTATCCTGCCTAGGATTACGGGAGGCTAGTCCTGAAGAGATCCGAAAGCATCATGTTTTCTTTTCCGACTTCGAAGAGATTAACGTTGCTGAGCTTCGATACCCATTCCCAAAGTAAATCCTGCGATGGTAGAATAGTCCATAGCCGACGTTGCGGAGGGTTATCAACTTTTGGTTCTGAGGGTAGTAATTAGTGGTTCTGATGTTCGAGAATAGTGAGTAATTCTAGATTTGCAGTTTGTTTTTCACCTGCTATTGCGGTGATCCTCCAGCCTATTCTTCCGATGGGTTTAATATTTGTCCGCTGATAGTTTCCCGCTCGGTCATGGGTATATATATGTAGCCATATGACTTGTCATTTGCCTTGGGATTTGTTGTTTGAACTGTGGAAGCAGTCCGGAGAAGTTGTGTGAGCGCAGCTATCAAAACCTCATCTGCTCTGCTCTGCACCCATGAAGTTCTGTCTCATCCAGTAAGTTGCATCACTGCTTCCAGGTAGGTTACCCGTAGCTTTGTTACTTTGGTTGTTGTTGGTTTATTTTGAACCGTTAGTGCATTGGAGGTTAGGTTTTCACAGGTTAGGTTTACCGCATAGGGGGTTAGGGTTTTGCATGCTTACAGTGCATCTTGTGGATATTTTAAATCATTAAGGGCATAGCCCGCTATTTGAGGTCTCATTTCATGGGAGGTTGATTCCGTATGCCGTCGAAGCATTATGGATGTGGCTGTGTTTCTTGCGCGAGTTGTTAGGGCATGGTGTAGATGGGACTTTTGTTGTCTACACCACCCTTTTATTGATCACTTGATGGTCTGCCAGAGGTTAAGAAGTCATTTTTCCCCCAGTTACAGTGTCCCATGGGATTCAGGAGGGTTTTCAGTCGAATATGGATTTTTTGAAGACAGTTTTCGCGCAGGGTTTAGCTGTTTTGAGGTTGAGAGTTGTGTTGAGATCCAGTGGTAGAATAATCTTGATAAATACCTGTATGGGATGAAGAATTTTTTCAGTCGATTAAGGTTTTGAGATAGTGGAGCTTAGGCAGATTTAGGAAGCAACATTATTATAAGGTTTCCTGTAAATCATTCATTCATAAAGACTATGTTTAACTTATTTTAACAACATGCATGTCGAAGAGGTGAATAAATTTGTATATTTTCTTTTGTATTGCTATAAGCACTTGTTAGAGCTTAGTTAGCCTAAAACATGTTGTTTGACTATGACAGGTTGATTGCTATAAAAGCAACATGCCAAAGAGGCAGAAGAAGAAAGCTTAGGTGGTTGAAGAGGAGCCTATGGTAGAAATAATAACCAAGGTAGAGTTCATCTATGAAGACACCAAAGCCACCACTATAGTTTAACCAGATTACAAATGAAGAGAAATATTCAGAATGATCTTAAACCAGAATGTACATGATGCTGGGTTTTAAGAATTGATGATTTACGCTAACATTGAAAAGTCAGCTTTTATGAAAGTAGCTACTAGACCCAAATTGTTTCCCTGCTCAGAAGTAATAGGTTGGATTCTTCCCAGGGCAGATGTGATGAAAATGATCTTAGAAAACACTGCAAAGCAAGGCTATGCTGCATACAGCCCTGCCTATGTGTCTATGGCATACCATCTACCTTCACCACAGGTCTATTTAACGAAAAGTTGGCTAAAGGAGGCAGGTCTGGACTTGGTAGAGATGGTAAGAGGATGATGATCCCAGGAAAAAATTTCAAAACCAGACCTTCCGAAGAATATGATACCTCAACTCTCCGAGCTCCTTACAGATTTATTATTTTGATGCTTAATAGGATTTTTGGTCGAGAAAATGGAAAAAATTTCAAGATAGGTTGGATACCGGTTATCGTTTTCATTGCTACACAAGGAACCATCTTCAACTGGGCTAGTATAGTGTCGAACAACCTTTCAGCATGTATAAGTGTAGCCTTAGGAGGAGTATCTCAAAAGAAATCTAAATTTTATATGAGCTCTATTCTAATTGATTGCATATTGTGCACCCAGGCTTTCCCTGCTTTGAAATGTAATTGGGAGAAGGACAGAATCCCAGTATACACGGCTTATAAGTTGTTTTGGGCACATAAGTATTACAATTATTATAGGGAGATTTGTGAGCATTTAATTATGCCCCTAGATACTCTGATTTCCCTAACTTAATGTAATTGAATGTTTGAAGAAGCATTTAAGGTCATACAAGAGTTCAAGGATTATTATTTAACAGAGGATGGATTGCATGTGAGAATGTATGGTGGCTCTAGAGCTCCTTCTCTCCTCCCAAAATATGCTACAAAGTATGTACTCCACAAGGAGGTAGTGAGACAGTTGTACATAGATGGAGTAGGAAATTTTTTTTTTTGAACATAAGAAGGCAGTGTACCCTGCAGTACCTTTCTTCATTGGAAGCTATAAGTTTTCAAGGGTAAAGCAGGCAGCAGAGTTTGTTAAAGAACTAGAATATTTTCGCTTTGGAGAAATGAATTTTCATAGAAATGATTCCCATAACAAAGTAGTTGAGTACTGCAAAGAAGATGGAATCCATTTTGAGTACACTGAATTCTGGGACAGAGATGAGGATACATTCCGCAATGCAAAGAACATAACAGCCCTCAAGAAATGGTTCAAGCAAAAGATAACAACTATGGGTGGAAAAGGCAAGAATTCAGAAAAAGCTAAGAAGCTAGAAGAAGAAAAGGCCAAGAAAAGAGAAGAATATGCTAGCAAATTGGTACAGGAAGCAGAAATTGGTTAAGAATTGAAGAAGAAGAAAAGAAACCAGCTGCTGAAGAAGCAACTAGGAATGAAGAAGAATAAAGGAAAAGAAAAGAAGAAGCTAGAATAAAGAAGAAATAGGCAAAAAGTGAGGGATTCAGGCTAACAGAATCCCAAAAGGAGAAGCATCCCATAGAGCAAGTTGATGCAAAAGAAGTTTAAGATCCTACAGACAAGAAACAGGGATGGTCCAAGCTTGATCCCTTGGAGCTTGTTGTCCCTTATGGCAGCATGTTAGGAGAATTTTGAATTTCTAAATTTGATTTGATTCCTTTCATGCCTACCAAAGGAGAGGAAGTACCTGATTTTAATATCATATTCTATGAAAAAGAAAAGAAAAGGATCGTCAAGAGGACTAAGAAAAAGGTAGATACTGGAGAAAAGCCAGGGAAGATGGTGACAGACAAGACAGTGGTACATGGTACTCATAAGGATCCACGGTTCATAGCAAGAGCTGTGGTGGCTTTAACCTCAGCAACCGAAGACAACATAAACAGAATCATGACTGATCTGGAGCAGTCATGGAAGAATGTAGTCTAGCTGAAAGAAACCTTAAAGAAGGAAAGGGATGAAAGCTAGAAGCAAAGAGAAAATATGAAGACATGATAGATGAATTCAAGGTTTCAAAGATAGAATGCCAAAATCTGCAAGCATATAAGGATGCTTTAGCAATATCTGTGGAAAATACAAAGAAGAGATCTTAAGTTACCTTGGCAGAGTTACAAAAGCTACAGCTGGAGCATCAGAGTTTAAATACTGAAAAGGATAATCTTCAGCTATCATGTGTAAATTTGAATGAAGAAAAGAAAAAGTTGGATAGCAAGGTTACTGACCTAGAAATAGAGAAGGCTGCTGCAGAAGAAAAGGAGAAGCAATATCAAATGCAGATAGCATCCTTAGAAGAATGAAACATTTCATTGACCGCATCAATAAAGGGTGCTATGGAGCAGAGAGCTGACATCCGACCCTTAAAGGAGCATGTTCTGATTCTTAGGAAAATGATCCATCAAATACAAATATAGATAGAAGATGAAAGATGCAAAGTTTTGCATATAGACACCAGGCTGGAAGAGATTGTAAATACCACTTCATATTTCTTGGATAGGACTAAGGATATATTGGAAATTCTAAAGGGAAGAATGGTTTGGTTAGAAACCAATAAAGAATCTCCCATATACCTAGCCATTAAAGATCAATAGACATTGCAGCAAGAATATGAGTTAATGGAATTTGCTAGTAATGTCGCAGAGGAATTTAAAAAGATAGTAAAGAAGACAAACATTGCTTGTGCCGAATTTTGCAGGAGAGTACTCTTCACATATAATCGATGTCAGACTTCTGTTGAGAAAATATTGGAGGTGCTACCTAAACATGAACTGTTTCTAAAGCATTTACAGGACAGATATAAAGAAAATGAACAATAAATCCAGCAGGTCAAGGACTTGGATGAATGGATATTGAAAAATGCAGTAGCACATGTAGCCATGAACATACACTTATTAGAGGACCATATGTGCCTAATTCCTACCAAAATAGAGGGGGTGAAGACCCAAGCTGCCAAGTACGAGATTAAAATTCGATTTCTTGAGCCTTCCAGGTTTGAAAGCATAGCAGCATATACTAATGCATGGAAAAATTTCGCCAACGAGCAAGATGGGCCTTTTTCATAAAAATTTTTGGGAATATTGATTAAAAATGTAATATATTGTATTAGTTTGTGCACAAGCTACAAGACAAAGTTTTGGAAAAGAAAGGTTGGGGAAGCTCAAGAGACAATGAGGGGCAGCCCAAGAGTTTTTGCTTTTGTATAAGTATAGGAGAGTTTTAGATAAGAGGGGACCTTTTTTCCAGACTATAGACTTGAGGAAGTATTGTAAGAAAAACTAATTCATTTTACAATAAAGAGTTATATGTTTCTGCTGGAGAAAGTTCTGTGGATTTTCAAATGTTTGCTATGGGCTGGTTGGATGTGAACTATTTCTTTTTTAGCTTGTTTCCATGAACTGTGAGATCGTTCTAACCTATTGAATTCTTTCATGTTATGAATGTGCTCCTGTTTATTTTGCAAAATTTCCATATTGAGTAATGAATGTTTTAATTAACAATAAGCTATCTTGTTGTTAATATTTCCATTGACATTCATGTGTTTAGAAACGTTAGTAGCTATCTGTGATATTCTTTATGCATGTAATACAATACATTATTCACCATTAATTACAGTTTTGCTCCCTAGGGATAGGTTAGTGAGTCTTCGTTAGTTTATTTCTATTTGTGATTTAGAAGTGAGAGAGGTAAGAACATGCACATCACATTGTGACCCTCCTCATTATCTCTATCATCTACATTTAGTTAGGCACTTACACATCATACTTAAACATTAAAAATATAAAAAATATAGACCATGGACTGGGCCGTAATCAGTAAAACACTTTAATCATTACTTGACCTACGGTAGCCGGACCGTAATCCGGACGGATTCCCCATACCAAACAATAACGAGCAAATTGGGAATGTTTATTGGGGAGAATCCCTACTGTTGTTACCTGCGATTTTTGAGGCCCCAACATTTTTGGTGCTAGAAGGAGGGCCACCAGTGCATGGTTGGCTAAGGAAGCCCACTTTCTCGAAATTACTCCACCGGTGATAGTCCTGAAAACAGTTTTCTTCACAAACCCACTCCTGAAGATAAAGAAAAAGGGTATCTTTATCCCATCGATAACGAAGTGGTTGATGATTTAAGGAGAATTACTGGGGCATATGCGAAAAAGATTGGAGGATTACCTATTATCTTTGTCCTTTCTAGAAGATAGTATCAGAAGAAATATCACCCTCAATTGGAAGACTCAATGTTGGTAGAAGATATTGAAGAATTGGTAGAAGCATCCTTAGAAGAAGTTGACCAACCTTTAGATCAATTGGATCCAGATTCCCCTTACTGTTCATCTTTTCAGACCCCTCTTCAGTCCCAACCGCATACTCCACTCAGAATTATGGCTAATGTAAATGCAAACTAGCCACCTCCACAACCTGCTTGGAGGGCTAGGTCACCTTTAAATCTGACACCTCCCTTGCATGATTTGCCTCAATATTTTGACAAGATGTTACCCAAGTTTGAACCAAGTGAAGGAATTCTGGTAGATGATCATTTGTAGAGTTTTTACTTGGCTGTGGAAGTACTATGAGATAGAGAGCATGAAGATGTGGTCTACAAATTGTTTCCTCACACCCTGAAAGGAAAAGCAACCTCATGGTATTTTTCCCTACCTGCAAATTCAATCAAATATTGGAATACTTTTGAGAGACTGTTTAGAAGAAAATATCCAGTCCAAAAAACTCATGCAGCTTTAATGAAAGGGTTATGTGCTCTAAAGAAGGAAAGGAAGGAAAGAGTGTATAATTTCACTCAAAGGTTTGCTGCTTAAATAAACAATTTCAGTGCAGCTGACAAACCATCTGAAAATGCCCTAATTGAATACTATACCTCAACTCTCAGACCTGATCTAGCCATGTTTGCCAAGAGATCGGTTACACCTACATTAGCAAAAACCTATGAAGAAGTAGAGAAGGTAAAGGCATAGATGGAGAGTATAGAAAATTACCCTGTGCAGTCAGAAGAGAAGACTTTTGGAAACAAGAATCCTTTATTGCTGACTAAGCCTAAGGATGAACGATCATAGGATTTCGAAGGCATGGTCAAGATGATGCAGAAATTATCCAACAGGGTGATAGATTTATAAAAGGAAAATGAGGCTCATAAACCATATAAGCTTTACTATAAAAAAAGGGAAGACAACATTCAACTTAAACTTCGTCCACACAGTCCTTCAGCAATGAATTTAACCGATGTAGGAATGGACAATTTTTGTACCTTTCATCAGCAGCCTCATTCTGAGAAGAATTGCCCACAATGGATTAATTCTATGACATTAGTAATGAATCAATTATTGAACTCGAAATTGACATAAACTAGTGAGGAGGAAGAAAAAGATCATGAACCTACAAAAAAACAAGAGGAAGATACTTTAGTTTTATGAGACTGTGTCTCTATGTTTGATACAGAAGATGAAGATTTTCCGATACAAGGAGAAACGCCAAAAACTAATATAACAACAAGAAGTCAGAATCTGTTAAAAGAAGATAATTCAATACTTCCTAAGATTAAGAAGATTCAAGAAAACATGAAGAAGATAAAGAACAACACTTCGACTATTAAAATACCTGAATTTGTCATTTCAAGTCAGGATCCTAAGAAAATCAAGACACCTCTAAAGCCTACTGAAAGTAAGATTGATAATGTCAAGAAGAATCTCAAAGAACATGATATGGGATATGATATTGTGGAAGACATTAAAAAGGCTAAAGGTAATATCTCATTGTTTGAAATGTGCAATTTACCTCGGCAAAAAGAGAAGCTTTTAAAAGCACTGTAGACACCAGACGAGGATCCCCCCAGTGACAACAACCTGAGGAAGAGATTGGTGAGGCACGTTTAGGGGGGAAATCTAAGTATAAAACTCCAGCATTTCTCCTAGCCTTTGAAATTTTCAACTATAATGTGCATAACTATTTAGTGGACTCAGGAGCATCAGTCAATGTTATGCAACTTTCAGTCTGCAAGAGAATTCCACTTAAATGTTGGGTGTAACACGAAGATTAAGTAAATGTTGCCAAAAATAGGGAAGGTACACCATGGATTTTGGGTGTAACACGAAGATTAAGTAAATGTTGCCAAAAATTTGCTAGAGAAAAATAGGTTGTTCACTTAAATGATTAATGGTTCTATAAATAAGCTAATAACATTGATTTAGATGTTTTTCTATGGATGGAAAGATCCATACTGAGTACATTATACATAATCCAAAACTGGTCCAAGGGTCTCTATAAAAGAAGTGTTCCCTAAGTATGGCTAAGTGGAAACAAGTTGGCACCATGAGAGTTGTCAATGGCAAGAAGCGAAGGGTTGGAAATTCCTTGGAACTACCATAATGACATTCTTGGAGGTATAATGAATCTGTTTATAGAAGGTTTAGTTTTGTTTTTCCTTTGGTTAATTTATATTGTAGATAGACATCAATTGGATTGAAATATTGAAGGCATTCATGTGGGTATTATGTGAGGTATCTATTGTGTATATATTTAACTACTCTAAGCCAAAAAAAAGGGCCTTGGATATTGTTGAGAAATAGATAATTCATAAATATGGTCACTATACCATGCAAGGAAATTGTAAAAGTTGTGGGAGTAAGGATGAGCATACTAAGAGGTAATTTGTTGTGTATTCTATAAATCAATTGCTTCACCACTAAGCACTTGGTAGTTAGTTTATCTCTTAACCAAAAATATTTAGAGGATGTTTTCCAAGAGTTTGAATTGGGATAAGGAAGTCATTAATTGAATTTTTATTAGTGAATGAATAGTTATATGTTGTTTCCTTCATGCATCTTAAAAGTTAGATTTTTTTTCACAAAATGCATGGAAGAATGTAATCTTCTATGTTAATTTTGGATATCTTATCATGCATTATTTTGGTTGTTTATGTTGCAATTCAAATAGGTTCACGACTCTTTAGCATTGGAAAGTCTTTGGAAAATTTCCTAAACAAGCAATCTTATGCTTATAATATGATTGGTAACTTTTAAATTTATCATATGATTCTTGAGTTGTGATGGGAAGGTCATTAATTGATGCATTTAGTTAAGATTTTAAGTTTGGGAGGTTCTCATTTGCTTTATGGTTCTAAACATAAAAGTAAAGTTTATAGACCCAAATTCAATGAGCACAAAAGTTCCATAGAACATTGTTATGTGGGTTGTTTGGTTGTTATATTTATAGATGTGAAATTATTTTGGGTTTCCATTTATCTATTATGTTGAATGCTATCATCAACCAATTAATGGTATACATAACTAAAAATTACAACTTCTAAACAAAGAATGTGGAAGTGATTTGTTTTTATATTTGAAATTATATTATAAATTTAAGTTCTCCATGAAGAGATAACTACTAGTATGCATAATTAGAAAGTAAAAATATTAAACAAAAGATGTAGAAGTGACATGCATAGTGATGGTTGCATCTCATATAGGCTAGTGGAAGTGATATAAGTTCCAACAACAAATGATTTGAAATTTGAAATTAAGTTTTAAATCAAGAAGTGAGTTTAACCTCCTCTTGTCAAATTTCTATAATAGTCTTGATTTCACATACAAACTAATTTGCATAATACATTTTTTAATCAAAGTAGAGACATTGATTTCGCAAAATGTCATAGAATTTATAATAGAGTCAAGGTTCATCTTATGGATCACCATGGAATGTAATTAGAATAAATTTATTCTAATCTAGTATTGGTGAAATGATAGAATGTTGAATTTGAAAAATAAATTTGGTTTTCATTTTATTTGAAATTAATAAAAAAATTTATAATATATATTTTTTTAATTTAATATTTTGTAACTAATAATCTTTTGTTATTTTATTTTATTAATATGTATAATATGAAAATATGATTACGATTTTTTTAATCATAATCTAATCTTATTTTCATATTTATGAACATAATATTTTTTTAGTAAAATTAATACTTCAAAATAAAATCTTATTTAAAATATATTATTCCCTTAAAAACTATTACCAATCTTCACCGCTTGAGAATTTGCTTTTTATTATTTATAATTTTCATTTTAAATAATAATAAAAATAACCCTTCACTTTTGTTAAATAAAATCTTATTTAACAAAATTATTTCCTTAAAATCTATTACCAATCTTAACGTCTTGAGATTTTGTTTTTTATAATTTATAATTTTTGTTTTGAATAATAAAAAATAGCCCTTTACTTTTGTAATGTTGAAGTTGAAATTTATTTTCTTAATGATTTTCAAATTCTCATTTCAAAATGGTTAAGTTCCATCTAGTTAAAATTAATAAGGCGTTGTTACTTTTCTTCATAGGGTTAATGTAAGGAAGGTTTAGCTCGTTAAACCTAGTTACAACTAAAATAAAAATAGTAAGAGTTGGATAAAAACAGCCACTCAAATTCCCATTGCTGAAAATACCATTTATTAAGAACATAATATGAATAGATTGATACCATTTATTAAGAACATAGTATCCTGAAACACCTACCAGATATAACGAAATCTGTCTTATTGTTATTTAATAAGTCTGTAATCAAAACTTTGCTGCAAACGCCTAAATATGTACATCGTACTTGATTCAAAACAAGAGATTGATAAAATGTAACAATAATTCAAAGTTTATCTATGAAAAACCTAAAGCAAAGAAAGTATTAATTAATACTATAATTGATGTCATGGGACATATCCTACGCCTTCTCTGTATATCATATGCTTTCTGTGACCAGCCTTCCACAAGTAGGCACACAGAACCCATATCTAGATGCACCCATTAATAGTAAGGGTAATGCCATGGAAATTTCTTGAAAATTTAACGAGATCTATACCATACCATTGATATTATATGTAGCATAATAGGCATCTTTGGATTTGGTAAGGCAACGATCAGAAGATAACACTGCAGAAACCATAAATAGCATCCATACTACAAACAATAATAGATTACCCTTTGATAATCTTCATTGTAATAATTTCTTCTTCAAACGAAGAATCGACTCCAAGGAACAAAATGATAATTAGAAGCAATTAGTGCAGATAGATAGCTGAAGCTTGGTAGATTTTATAGATAAAGAAGGAGGCGTGAAAAAATTAAGGAAAACTGTACCAGATCAAAAGCACCAAATGTCTATTTGAACTCTTACCGATTGTTGTATCAGTGGGTATTAGATATTTGATGTACAGGGTAACATTTCTTCTTGTAGTCAAAACCAGGAAAATTTGACTTTAGCAAGAGTTTTAAATCAACTTCTAAGCATGAATATTGGTAAAACCACACGGTACATTCGAAGAAACTAAGTGAGACTGGTGTTGAATGCATTGGCACCTAGATCTAGCAGAGCCCTTCGTTATCTGGTGGAGATCTATCGCCTTGGAAGCTATCTTTGATGGAGATTCATCGTGTTGAAGAAGCCACCGATATTTAAAAATTCAAAATTCAAATGTCTTGCTGTCTTGAAACATTGAATTTGAAGTTACTTGTACTGGCCGCTAAACCTCACGAGTCACGATGGATGCATGATATGCATAGAGCTCATGATATATGTTATGCATGATCATATAAGACGGTGACGGTGGACACGCTGGGAAGATGTTGCCGAGAAATTGGATGTACACCAACAGATCAGGTACGTCAGGGTTGCCAGACGATGGGGCAGAGGACAGCGTGTCAGCGACAACAGCTGGAGCTGAAGTTTGCTGGAGACGATTCGTCGTTCGGGCGAAATCGTCGACTACATAGACTACTCCAAACCTAATTGATTGACTTTGACACCACCATGCAGTGGGAACAGACAATGTAAGATGGCAAGAAGCCATGAACAGTACATATGAATAAAATAAAATAAGTTTATTTTCTGAAATATGTTAGGCGTGAAGATAAACCAGAGTCACAAGTGGGAATGTTATTAAGAAGAGATTCAAGAACTTAGCTAGAGAATGAACCGATAGAGGGTGTAAAATGCATCAGCATAAATGCAAATGCTATGAAAATAATCTTGTTGGAACTGAGAAATAGAAATTCCATGCCAAAAACATTAATGATCCAAAAGGTGTCTTGAATAAAAATATCTCTTATAGTCAGCTCTTTTGATATCATTCTTATTTCTATCATGTATGAAACATAGTTCTTATTTCTTATGTCTTATAGTTCTGGAATAGAAGTGATAGTTAGTTAAGCTTCATACTTGATGTTTTATTCCTATGGTTTTGAATTTTCCATATAAAAAGAAAAAAACATTAACTAAATACATCATGTGGGGAGTGACAATGATCACAACTATTAACATTAAGTTGTAATTGGTAAAAATATCACATGGGAAGTGACAAAATCATAATTATTTGACAATTGGAAAGTGATATGTCACACCCTTGTGGCTAGTAGTTGGACCCACCATGAAAAAACAGTGTGGAACTACGAGGGAGCATCTTTAGAGATTGGCTAACTTAAGGTTGCACCTGTAGACTACCCCTAAACGAGCGGAAGACTTTAACTTAATTGTATTATGTTTGCTTATTAACACCTTAGCCGGCACATTCATCAAGTAAAACAATGTACGCAGCATGCACAAAAATAACATAGAAATAGATAGGTGGGGTTGCCCAACTAGGGAACCTCGAAAATCTCTTTTTATTATGATAACAGAAGTTTACATCAACGGAGTTGCCAAACTAGCAGATCTATGTGCATCCAACAAGCTAACACACAACAAGACTACATAAGAGAATTTGCATCCTTCTCCTTGGCTGTGGTTGCTGCTGCCTCAACGAACTCTAAGTGTCTTGCCGAACAACTTTCGTCTGTCTTCTTGCTAAGTTAACACACACCTTATTATAGCCTTCTCGGATGAGCATTATTATAAGTGGCGCACCACCTTACTTAGCACCCACGTTTCCTCTTCCAACGTTCAAGTCACACGTCCACCATCCACGCCCTCTCCATCGCTAACTTGCTTCTCAATTCAACCAGTGCCCCTTCATGCGAGCGTCCACTATGGGAAGAGGTGTCATTCTCCCCTTCCAATTTTGCTAAGTACCCAATTCTCTATCAAGTGTGAACGTTGCATGACCAAGGTTCCCTCTTGTCATGGCTTCCAACGCGGTTGTAAGGTGTCGTGAGGCTTGCCAAGCACTCACTTTATGTTTAGCTGAGGAATGCACCCACCTTTTTTGTGAGTCCTCGAGCATCCGACATGGCTCAAGTGGGCATGCGGGAGGCCCATGATAGGCACTCCCTCCTTATTGGTCACCGTTCTGGTGACAATTCTTCTTCCATGGGTTCCATCGCAACGGGAGCCCATGCTCCTCTTGGAAGGCTTTGATCATCTCCTCTTATTTCCACAAGGTATTCTTCCACTCCCAACTGTTCTCCTCATCCCGAAGACCTTTCCATTTGATGAAGTACTCCAACCAAGACTCTTTTCTGTGTGTTATAGCTGATTTTACCACACATGGTGAATCACACTTTTATGGCCTTCCTTGTCCCTCTGCAGACTCCTTAGACCCCATGGACCATTTTTGTACCTTTGATGTTTCCAAGATCATCCCTAAAAACATGCAATAATTTCCATATGCGACTTTTAATCCCTTTCTCATGTATATACATGGGTTTGACCCTTAAAATCGTGTACATCATGATGTGTGCAAAAGGCCAAATGATTTTGGACTTTTCCTTGATGTGGATCTGAGTCACTTGTCTCTTGACCTTCCATATGTCCTGAGATTGCTCAGATTCAACCTTCCATTACCCCATTGAAGAGCTATATAAGGAACCCTTTGGATACATTGAAGGGGGAGGAATTGAAGAGCAAGAAAACTATAGTCCATTGTTGTCGAAGCTTATACTTGATTTTGCATCCCTTTGTCCCTTGCAGCACTTTGTGTTCTTCCCAAGCTTGCCTTTTGCTTGTGAGCTTGCTATCGAGAGATGGAGGATTGAAGTGGTGGAGGCCCAAGTGGGGGACTCAGTTTCTCCGATTTGTAGACGTGCTGACAGAGGTTGTCACTATTGTAATCTCTATTTTATATCAATAGAAATATATTTTCCTGTCCAGTAATGTGTATTTAAATGAATATTTGATCCATGGATGCTTTTAAATGCTTATATGTTATTGATTATATATGCTAGAGTAGGTCTAACACAATTATATATAGCATTCTTGTCTTGTTTGCTGAGTGTTGAGATAGCAATTTATCAATACAAGCTGAAGTTGGAAAGCTCAACGGGGATCTACATCAACTGTTCGGAATAAGGTATGAATCGAGATCCTTTAGTGTCAGATATTTGGTTTCTCTTGCATATAGGAAAGGATTGAATTCTGGAGTCAAGCTGTCTGTTGTGGTACCCCAAGCCATAGGAATTTCTCTCCACAACAGAAATTGTGACTTTGCTGGGGATTTCCTAGTAATTGTCCATTGGGGGTTTTTATCGGCATTCAATGTTCTTGAATTTCTCTGATTTCTCTGTTTCTGAGTTGGGTCTGGGGGCATGTTTTCTTGGTAGTGTCCAATAGGTGTGAATTTTGTCTCAGCTTATTTGTTTGCCTTCATTTTTATCTCTTTGTCTTCCTGTACGTGAGTTTTTGCCTCACAGTCGCGTGTACATGCGGTTTTGACTGAGATATCTGCGTATATACGCGGGTTTTTTGCACACAATCATGTATGCCTTGAGTTTTGTCTTTTAGAGGAATATTGAGTGTTGCTGGGTTAGTTTTGATGATTGTTGAGTCTCCTTTGATGCTTCTAGAGTCTGTATACACCTATATTTCTGACCAGAGACGCTTTTTAGGGTAAATTTTTTTTAAGAATGTTCTTGTCATTGCATTTTTTATTTTTTGTTTTGGGATTAGTGCATTAGGTCTCTTTTACCTTAGTGCTTTGCGTGGGTGCTGTTTGATAGTGCTTGTAGAGTCTAGGGCTGGTAGAGTCATTCTTTTGCTTTATTATTTCATTTTTATTCAAAAAATCCAAAAAAAATTGCTTCTTTTACATCATGATGCATCATTGCATTTTGCATGGTACTTGCACAAGGTTTGCTTAGAGAAGTACTAGTTAGGCTTTCATATAGGAATGGTTGCATTTGTCATTTGAAGAAAATTTTGCATTTCACGTAGTAGCATGCTTTTCTTTTCATTCGACACAATGCATTTGCATTGATTATTAGGTGTGCATTTCACTTCATGTTTGCGTCATAACACCATTGGTTGCATGATCATCTACCTTTTTTGAGTAATAAATCCAATAAAATCAACGCTTAATTAAAATGGATTACACTATTTTCTTTGATAGGGTACACCAACAAGATTAGGTTTTAGGGTCTTGGAATAGTTCATTGTGAGTAAATTCTCCAAGACCACTAAACAACAATATGTATGTGTCTATCCAGGTGAGAGTGTGAAATTCTTTGGTATAATTAGTGTGTCTCAGGATCCTCCTCTTACAAGGGAGTTAAGCACGAGGCAGTGTGAGCAGTTATTGATTGGGATGACCCCTAGTCATAACTGAGTAGCACCGGAGATATTTCCAGGATTGTATTCGTATCTAGGGGCTCTTTCGAGAGTTTCGGGCTTTTCTACCCTGCCCATATGGTCAATCCCGCCTGCGACTGTTCGCTTGAGCATTGATTATATTGAGGTGACCTTAGTTGCCTTACCTAGGTTATCGAGGGGGTACTTCGTAGGGGTCATTCTGCAGGTGTCCCAACCAGGTTGGGTTCAGACATCACAATCACTATATGTGTTGAAGCTGAGGGCCACAATAATTGGTTACGAACCTCCACTTGTTGTGTATGGGAGTCTCAAGCCTCTCCTAGGAGAGACATACCTGCTTCATTCGGGAGCTCACATATCCTACCCTTGTTTTCTTGTGATTGGCTTTAGATTATATAGGTGTATGCTCTATGCATGGTAGCTTGCTTAGGGTTTGCATAATTAGAAGAGTCTTTTTCATTTTTTGAGTCATTGTGGATTTGGGTGCGGCACTTCGTCATTCTTGTTGTTTAGCAGGACTTCCGCCTTCTACATCTCCTCCTCCTTTGGGAGAGAGAAACAGACAATCTAGGTAAATTACTTCTCACATTGATTCACACACGATGGGAGATCATGAAGATGAAATTCCTGAGTTGTCTTCTCCACTTCATGAGTTTTGGGAAGAAGATCCTAATCCTATATATGATCCTTCACCTGATATACCTACACACTCTAGGTACGATCCTTCAGTTGATATAGCTGCACACTCGAGGTATGATCCCTCATTCACAGGTCACCAGTATTGGATGCCAGGTGATGAGACTCATCATGAACCTACAAGCACTAGTTATGTTAGTTATGGCATGTCTGGTATCCCTACACATGATCCGGTACACCATGCCGAGTTAGATTTTGATCCTAACACTACGCCTGGGGGCACTCCTATTCCTTTCCATGCGGAGAGATTTGGGAACATGAGTCACATTGCACCCTCCATCTCGGCGGTGGAGGCTACATCACACATTCATCCTAGACCTAGTGTTAGTAGTCCTATTAGGATACTAGAACCAAGACGAGTGACTATAGGGAATACCACTTACATCACTTCACATATCCCTTCAGCCTCTATCCCTAGTTCTTCGAATGCTATTCCTCTCCCTCATTCACATGGTCCTTCAGGCTGGGATGTGGCTACTAGTCATGTTCGTACTGCTGCTACTTACATAGTTGTGTCTCGGATTCAAGTACCTCCTGTTGTCTCGGGAGGTCATATTCCTACTTATGGAGTTTCTCATGGGACATCCCATGGGACATCTTATGGAGCTTCTCATGGACAATATTATGGACTGCAGTATGCACAAAGTTATTCACCTAATGGGTACAGGTATCAACAACCCTCTTACTCCCCGAATTATGGCTTTGTAGCTCCAAATAGTCAAGGTACACCACATTATGGTGCTTCCATGTCACCATACACGGGTCAAATGGGAGGAGGGCACTATGGCCATGGCCATGGTGGTTACGGTAATCAATCTTATGTGAACCAAAATTATTAGGGAGCGTGGCATCGACCTGCTCAACCTAGGATCCCTTTCCTTGCAACGTTAAATTTTCTTGACTTGTCGAGACTAACGAGAGATTGGGTATCTTATGACCCAGCTTGGCCAGCTGTCCCTACCAAGCTTCCCTCAAACATTCCCAAATTCGAGGGAAAACCAGGAGAATATCATAGTGAACATGTTACTACATTTCACCTTTAGTGCTCTTCTAATTCCTTGCACGAAGATTCGATCCGTTTAAGGCTATTTCAATGCACCCTCACCGGGCTTGCAGTGAAATGGTACATAGAGTTACCTAGGGGGGCATTTTTTTTGTTTGATGACCTAGCTATGAATTTTCTCAACCACTTCCAGCTACTAGTGCGTTACGACGTTGGTATGGAACTCTTGTCGACATTTCAGCAAGACAAAGCCATGCATATTTCGGACCATATCCAAGAGTGGCATAGACGGAAGAGATTGATTAAGGCCTTCATACCACCATAGTTTCTCCTTGAATGGTTCCTTAAATCATTACTGCCTTATATAGCAAAGGATGTTTCTACATCCGGGGTTTAGAACAAGGAACAAGTCATTTTTAGGGCCCAGGAATTGGATTTGATTTATGCTCAATCCGGTTTGCTATATGAGATCATTCCTAATGCTCTGTGTTCTAGTTTCGACCCTAAGGTCAAACCTAGACCACATGCTGATGGCATTGTTGGTTGTACGAGTACCAAACCTGTGGATTCGGTTGTGAAACAAGTGAGTTAATTGTCTATCAACTAATCTACATCGGGACAAGCCACGGCTTCGTCTCAACCCACCCAAATGGCAAATGTGCTTTCGGTACAATCATTGGACCTGAAGGATAACCAGCAACCCAGAAGGAATACGAAGAAGGGTAAAAACAATTTTAACGGTGGGAATAGGAATGAAAATGCCAATTCTAGTGACAAGAATGCCCGCAATGCTAGGGGGGACAAGTAGTCTAAACGTAAGATTAAGTTTCCTTGCAAATTGTCAAGGATGACCACCTCACTCACTTGTGCCCTCGTATAGATGAAGCCTCGAGGTTCATAGCACAGGGCCTATCTGTGCTGACCAACCCTTTACCCCACAATCAAAACATGAACTCGAGGACCCATGATTATTTTGGTGGAGATCAAGATCAGCTAGAAGCTAATAATGGTCATGGCCGCATCAATATGGTGCATGCTACTAAGGTTGTGACTCGTGCGAAGGACTATGGTTTGTCACAACCTGACCTTGGAAAGGAACCTGCTCCACCTAGGAGTCCTTTGCGTATTGAAAAACCTGTGGATAAACCTGAAGTTGCACCTCACATTCCTACGGGGGTCCTTAAGCATTTGGGGCACAATCCTAATGCCCGAGCCACCCAGAATTATTCAGTTGTCAAGGATTTGGGCCACACTCCTTGTGTGATGTCTGCACTCGAAGTACTTCAGAGTTGTCCTTCACAAAGGAAGGCTTTGCTTTCTTCTCTTGGTGTTAAGGATGATAACTCTTCCTCTGTCATCAAATTTGAAACTGCATGACTACAGCCTCAATTGCCTTACTATGTGTCTCTATTCATTCATGTAGAATTTATTAACATGACCGTCAAACGCACTGTGATTGATGAAGGCGCTGCTACTTCTGTGATGTCTTTGGCATGTTGCAAAGGTTTGGGTTCCCCTGAGTTGTCTAAATCCGCTACCATGTTGACTGCTTTTGATGGTAGATCGTTTCGGCCGCATAGAATTCTTCCTTCTCTTAAAATCCTTTTGGGAGGGAAGACCGTCGCGATCGAGGTCGAGGTGGTTGATGCGCCATTGACTACAATATGTTAATGGGTAGGAATTGGATGTATAGTATGCAAGCCGTAGCTTCTTCTCTATTTCGAGTTGTATGATTTCCATTTAATGGGAAGATAGTTACGATTGATCAAACTTCATTCAAGAATCCGTGTGTTACCGCATCTTCAGGAGCTTCTATCCCAATTGTCGAGCACTCTCAGCCGGCAACTGGGAGTGTCGATGTGGGCATGTGTCCATCCCTTATGGGAAGCTTTATTTGTCCTGCACCTGTTCTTATAATTGGGTCTAGTTCTGGTGGGGCTTTGTCTTCATTGAGATCGGTGTCTTTTCGCACTACACATATGGAAGATCCTTGGATTCTTCCTACATCGAGTCCTTCGTGTAAGCCTATCGAAATGGACATGCCATTACCTGCAGCAATGATAGCATATCAAGCGAATCTTGAATGTGTTGCAGAGCCTAGTCCTTCCTCTTCATAGACGGAGGAGGAGGACCCATATGTGCTTCATGCATGGCCAGTTGAGTCTTCTCACGCACATGACTACCTTGATAGTGTTTTTCCATTAGATGAAGCTTTTATTGAGGCCATGTCTCGAGTTGAGCCACCTTGGGAAGAGTTGCATCATAGATCTTATTTTCTTCCCGAGCTTGACCGTTTGGAGTGTGAAGAATTTAGGGAGATTCTTAGTGAGAGAATTGGTAGTCTCGTGGTTCCATTAAGCTCTTCTGGTCTGATGGCTAATGGAAACATGGAGAATATATCTCCTACCATTCCTATCAATATCTCTCGCGATCTTGGCAAAATTGAGAATGCCTATATTGGGGCAAAATGTTCCCATGCTAAGATTCAAGAGTATGCTGATCTATTCAAAGAGTTTCATGACGTATTTGCTTGGTCATGCGAGGAAATGCCAGGTATCGACCCTCACATTGTTGAACATGAAATTAAAACTTGTCCCAATGCTAAGCCTGTTCAACAATTCTTGTGTGCGGTGAATCATAGAAAATCACCCGCGATTAAGGATGAGATAGAAAAGTTGTTGAATGTCAGTTTTATCTATCTTGTTCCATTGACGAAGTGGGTTTCAAACCCTGTTCCATTAATGAAGTGGGTTTCAAACCCCGTTCCGGTGGATAAGAAACAGGGAACGATCCGTATATGCATTGATTTCCGTGACTTGAATTGTGCCTATCCTAAGGATAATTTTTCCACACAATTTATTGATCAAATTTTGGATGAGTGTGCGGGAAGCGAGGTATTTTCATTTATGGACGGATTTTCTAGATACAATCAGATACAGATCAAACCCGAGGACCAACATAAGACTACATTTATTTGTTCTTGGGGTATGTTTGCATATCGGAAGATTCCTTTCGGCCTTAAAAACGTCAGAGCCACATTTCAGCAGGATATGACCTTGATCTTCCATGATCTCAAATTGATTATTGAAGTCTTTTTGGATGACCTTGCTGCTCATTCTCGTATGAGAATGCGTCATTCCTACCATTTTGGATTAGTGTTTGAAAGATGCCGCCATTACTTGGTTAGGTTAAATCCTCATAAGTGCATCTTTCGCGTGAAGTATGGTCGCTTGTTAGGGTTCATTGTCACCAAGGAGGGTATACAAGTCGACCCTTTAAAGGTTGAGGCAATACTTCAATTGTCTCCCCTGAGAAACATTAGACATCTTCAATGTTTGCAAGGCATGGAAAATTTCTTGCGGAGATTCGTCGTCAACTTTGCCAATTTGACTAGAGGCTTTATGCGTCTTTTGAAGAAGGACACTACCTTTTGCTGGGATGAGTGAGCCCAGGAGTCCTTTGATGTGCTTAAGCGAGCCTTAGCATCAGCCTCGGTGATTAGTCCACCCGACTATAGTCGTGACTTTTTACTTTATGTGGTCACGTCCATGGAGACGATTGGTATGCTTTTGGTTCAAGAGGATGAGGAGCTCCACGAGCATGTCATATATTATTTGAGCTGAAAACTTATAGATGTGGAGATCTGTTATTTCCATGTGGAGAAACTTGCCTTAGCTACCATTCATGTGGTTCAAAGATTGAGACACTATATTTTCCTCCGCCAGACCTTGGTGGTAGCCCATGTCAATCCATTTCAGTTCGTCCTCACTAGAAGGATGATAGGGGGAAAGTATAATAACTGGATTGTCATCTTGCAAGAATTCGATCTCAAGTTTGTTTTGTCAAAATCGAAAAAATTGTTGATTTTTGCGGAGCTTATATCGGATTTCCCAAGCGAGGAGGAGGAGGAAGTTTGTGAAGATACGTTTGTTGATAAGCACATTTTCCTGATCTCAAATTTGGATCCATGGTATGGGGATATCATCATATATTTACAAACATTGAAGTTCCCTACCCACCTTTCATGGGATGAACGACGACGATTACATCACATATCCAAGAACTACCTTATAGTGGATAACACATTGTACCACCGTGGGGTAGAATCCATTTTACATCGGTGTTTAACTCATGAGGAGGCTGAGCTTGTGCTGAATGATTGCCATGAAGGGGCATGTGGTGGTCATTTATCTGGGCTTTCTACAGCCCAAAAAATCTTGAGAGCGGGTTATTTTTGGCCGTCGATCTTTAAAAATTGTGTCAATGCGGTCAAGAAGTGCCACCCTTTCCAGGTGTTTGCACGCAATATGCACTCATGTCCTACCCTGTTACATCCAATTATCACCGCCGGTCCCTTTACTAAGTGGGGGCTTGATTTCATGGATTGCAACCCAGCTTTAGCTGGGGGGCATCATCATATTATTGTGGCTGTTGACTATTTCATGAAATGGGTTGAGGCTATGCCCACTATTGATGGTGAGACAGCCACACATTTCGTATTCAACCAGATCATTACTCGGTTCGGTATTCCAAACGATCTTGTCACTGACCATGGTAGGCACTTTCAAAATCAGATGATGGAAGAGTTGGCCTCGAAGTTAGGGTATAAGCAGGAGAATTCCTCTTTTTATTACCCTTAGGAAAATGGACAGGTTGAATCAGTGAACAAATCACTTAAGTCCATTCTCCAACAAACCATCGCACAAACCAAGACCAATTGGCATATCATGTTATATCCTGCTTTGTGGGCTTATAGGACCGCGGTTAACACTACCACCAGTTTTTCTCCATATCATCTTGTACATGGAGTGGAGTCTGTCTTTCCGGTTGAATGTGAAATCCCTTCATTGAAGCTAGCCATAGAGTTCTTACTAGGCACTTCCCCATTGGAGGAACGTTTGGTCCACTTAGAGCAGCTTGATGAGAAACGCTGAGATTCCTTGGTGGCTCTAGAAGTGAATAAGCGTCGCGTTAAGGTCCAATATGATAAATCTGTCCATCCAAGGAGGTTTAGTAAAGGAGATTTGGTCCTTTTGTGGGATCAAGCTAAAGAACCCTTGGGGGTAGGAAAGTTTAATCCCATGTGGTATGGTCCTTACGTTGTCAAACGTGTGTTAGAGAAGGGCGCATATGAGCTACTATATTGTGAGGGGATGGCCTTGGCAGAGCCTATAAATGGGCTCTATCTTAAAAAGTACTATGCATGATTCTCAGCCAAGGCTAACTATTGTATATTATTGTACAGTATTTTACATAGTTAGGTTTTTCTTATGGTGATCGAGTTTGTGATTATATTTCTTTTCTTATAGCAGATGTCAATGGAGTCTTCCACCTTAGTTTCTTCAGGTGTACCTTCTTTTTCTACTTCTCTTGGGTTGCTGTCCCATGCATGGTATAGTTCTCTTTTGGATCTATTGGTGGACTGGGTAGGTTTACCTTGCGAGCTCCCTCCTGTCATCTTACGCAATAATGCTTCATTTATAGCTTTCTGTTCCTTTCTTTCATTTAGACTATCTTCTCTGAAACTTTTCAGTTCAGCTTGAAGACTGTGCAAATTTTTCAGCACATTAGATTTTATCTCGACCACCAAGTTCACTTCCGGAGTGGGGGTGGTCATTTCTTCCTGTCAGCTGTTTTCTTCCTCAATGTTCATAAACTGAACAACGTTGTAAAAAATTTTTTGTAACACAAAATTTTTTAATAGCAGCAAAAATTTCTGTTAGTAACAAAAATTACTTATCATACTTTATTTTCTCTGCATGAATGCCTGGTGCATCCATAAGTCTCTCAGTATTGAAACTGGGATCTGATACCACTTGTAATGTCCCCAAAAATTGAAAAAAAAAATTATAGGCTAGTGAAAAACTACCCAACGAGGATCATTTTTACTCATGTGGAATTACATGGGCTACTTATACTTTCAATCTCTTCATAAACTGTCCTTACTATCTTGTTAATCTCTTATCCATTGAGTGATTATTAGTTCATTTACTTCTTATATCTTAATTCTGCTATTTAAACTATTTGTACATCTTAGTTATTACTATCGGTGAATTAATGAATTGTATAGCTCATTGTTTTACTCTTGCACATGTGTACTTTGTTTATTTAATAGAAACTAACTTAACTTTGTTGATGGGAATAAAGTGGTGGAGTGGCAGGACTACTTCTCCCATGAAGATATGAGAGGTAAGGTATTACTTGGTTACGTAGGGTTACTTATTTCAATCAAACTAAGGCACCTCTCTCTTTTACGTATGCAGTTCATTACTTGCGATGGGATCAGATGTAAAGTGTGTTGACAACCTTGGTCATCAATAACCTGCTGCTATTTATTATGTTGCCTATCGACTTGGTTGTATAACTTGGTAAGTGTCATTATCGTCAATTTAGCTATTTTGGCTAAATTTCCTATACATTAATTATTTTTCATTATGGTTATAAATTAGTTATCCTATATCTCATTAATATCTCTTTCGTGCTAAGTATATTTTTACTACGCTTATTAACTTCTCTTATGTTCTTTAATTGGTAGGTTATTAGGTTGGTATAAGAGCAACCATTGGATTTTTATAGTCCTAGATGCTACCATGGCATACTTTGTATTCCATGGTTCTTAAGCATATTTACTTTGTTACTAAGGGATTAAAACCCTAAGCTCTGAACCTATGGTCTAAACAATATCTAAATACCTTAAGCATGGTCCTATGACTTTGGACTAGCGCATCCTATGGACAAATGTAATATCATAATTCTATCAATATGCAAACTTTGTAATATGTTAATGTTTGATGTTAGAGTTTGGGATTGACATGATATATGGTATAAACCATACATTTCCATGGTTTAAGCGTTGGTATGGAGGGTGGTAATAATCGATACCTTGTAACAAGGCTTGCCTATGGGAGTGGGTTTGATAAATAGTTAATGGACTCCAACTTGGTGCATTTAATGCTCTTCGTAAAGCGTGATAGCCTTCCCTTAGGCTTGGCTCACAATAGTTGTGCATTGTATTGTGATTTGGGGTTTATTCGTTTTGTCCCTGTGCAAAGGGATGGCCACGGAAACGACCTCTAGACTGCGAGGTAAGTTTGTGTTGATTCTATACACTCGCACAATGTTTGGTTTACAGTTTGATAGGATGGCATACTCCTCATCCCCATCTTGTTTTTTGCTTCCAGGTGTCGAAAGGAAATGGAGGAGAAACATGGCTACAACACTATTGGCTCTGAGCGTTGCATTCGTGGCCATGGTAAGCCTGCTAATCAAGCTTATTCTTGTCACCCTTCAACCCTGTGGGAAGAGCTATGTTTCGACTTGTTGTTTGGCTGGGGTTTGATGCTGTGGCGAATTCGATTTCGCCTTCAGGCTTATGAATACAGACTTGGTTATTTTTAATCTTGAGGTGTTATGCCATGAATCGTTTCTTAGGCCATTTAGCTCTATGTAATTTTGTTTTAGTTATGTAAATCGTTAATGTTTTGGTTTTGGGATTTTATAGCCGTGGGCTGCACCATTTCTTGCAATGGTGCCATAGCCCATTGGCACGCCTATGTAAAACCTTGTCCTCGGCCTTTAATGGCGACTGTGTACAGACATTGGGATCTCTGTGTAAATAGACATACGTATTGGTTTTATAAAATGTAATGGTTAACTTGATATATGGTGTATGTGATTTCATTCTACGTTTTTATTTAGCTCTATATTTAAATGTAGTTGGGGTTTTGAAAGCAGAGGCATTCTCCTAATCGATTACTCTGTGTGTAAAGCCATTGATTAGTTGGATAATGTAATTAATTGGACAGGGTGGGTAAGGCCATGCCGTAAATGGCATGAGCCTCTCCCTCAGTGCTGTGATAGCTTGTATTTTATTTTTTATGGTATTTGGCTCTTATGTAAAATGGTTTGTGCAAAACCATTGGGTTGGAAACCATGGTGGCCAACGCTTACAGTAGGGTATATTTTAGTGGGTTGTGTATTAAAATTGTTTAATGGCTGAGGCCATGTTGTAGCTAGGGTCTTATGACCTCACAGCTAGCGTATGCATCGTTATTTAAAAGGCATTCAATAGGTTGGTAAAACATAGCTCAAAGGCTTAGTGTAAATCGTGGCCTGTGCGATTTCAAATTGTAAAATATTTTATAAGTGATAATAGAAATGATGTTAGGTATTTACTCTACTGATTTTGTTATGCATTTTGATTGTGGTGATGATTTATGTTAAGGTTCTTATTGTGGAGTTTAATTTTGTTTATGAATTGAATTTGTAACTCATGAGGATTGATACCACGACCTATGTTTATTAATACAGAGTTATATAAATTGTTACTTGGTAAAATTTTAGGTGGATGTTTATGATGGATATTATATGGGACCTTTAAAGATATAATGCATGTGATTTATGGTATTTTATTGTAGATGTTAATATTGTAGGTTTTTATGGCAGAGTCTCGATAAGGACCACATGGATGGTCATGATATCCCTCTGATTAAATTTAGTGTTTGATTCAGTTATGTAAAGTATTTTGGTTTTAAATGATTATATGAAGAAGAGCTTGGAAGGTATTTGATAACTCGTTTAGCTTGCTTATTATATGAACTTTGTTCTTAGTAGATCTAGTTTAAAATATAAACTTGTATAGTTTAGCATAAATAATATTTTAATTAATTATTACTGAACTAGTTTAATTAAAATTCTAGGGCAAGCCTCTGCTGACAAATGAAATATTTCGGTAGAGTATTAAATATAGAGAACACGGTATAAACATAATACTAAGATCAACACCTAGTTAATATAGTAACATTTATGAAGGATATCACCATGAACATAAACAACATATAATAAAATTTCTCCTGCATGAGATTAGTAAATTGTAATTACAAACCCTAGCAGATTGTTAACCATAAAACTTAACCCTTAGGGTTAGAAATTACATTGCAACCATTACTTAACATAAACAATAATGAATCTTTAGGAAATAAAATAGAATAGGCTTTCTAGGGTTTCATACCTGAATTTGAAGCTTTATCAATGGCTGCACCTGCACACTTAAACAACTAGCACTAACAATTCAATGCAGATCTGACCCCTGTTTGATGACCAAATCACTTGGGAACTACCACGTTCCACCCAACCATGACCCATAACCATTCCTGGTTTAAATCCAGATCCGCCCGAGATGGACTCCAACATGTAAGTAGCTTAGAGCTCCTAAGGTAGGGTTTCCTATCTGGTAATCAGTTCTGAGTCAATCCTCCTTCAGTTGCAGGTGCAGTTCTCCAAGAAAAAACTTGAGAGAAAAACAGGTAGAATAATAATTCTCCTAGATAAAAATCAGAACCCCAAGCCTTTGCTTGGCTTGAGTCTTTATAGACAGAATTTTCAGTCAAAGGGGCGGTTAAATCAAGAAATCCTTGATTTCTTGATTTAACCCTTTTTAATTTACTAGGGTAATTTTCAATTCTTAACGTAGGAACTTTTAACTAGTTCCTAGTTAGTCTTTCATAGACATTTCACTATTTATTAATCATTTAATAATAAATAATAATTAGTGGAACTTCTCTTCTTTCTTTATTCAATTATATAATTAATCATAATAAATTATTTATACATACTATGTTTAAAATACATAGTATTAAAATACTTGTTAACATTTGTCTTCGGGCATCATGTGTCACCATCCCTAGACTTAACGACACTTCTTCATGGAGGTCAAGTAGATAGATTCCATAGGTCTACTAGGCTAGGCATCTCTAAACATCTGTGCATGTTGGATTTCCCTCGTATAACGTGGTATCTCTTCAGTACTTGATGAGATTACAAAAATTCAAAATTTCATTTAATCACTTATAAATAAGTATGATGAGATCAATATTTTTATTGAGTCATTTTCACTCAGAAGTTATTAAATTCTTTTCAGTAACCCCTAGCGCTTACTAGAGCCCATACTCAACGCTTATAACAGACAGTTACAAACATAGTGCAATTCCAGAGCTCTCGCTCAACACTAAATGTTAGGATGTACTTGTACGATACACCTAGGGATATAATGGCCAAAGATCCAATGCTCTAGAGCTTATGCTCAACATCAACATGGAATGCTCCAGAGCCTCTTGCTCAACACAAAACATCTCATCGATCATGTGCTTCAGGGTCCATGCCCAACACAAACATTTCATCAATCATGTGCTTCAGGGTCCACTCCCAACACAACTAGCATATATATCCATATGTATCATCAACAATTGGATTATGCCCAATATACAAAAAAAATCATCATGTTCATATGTAGTTGGTACTTTGACCTAATATAAAAATAAAACATCAATATAATCATCATGATTAATAGGCTCATGCCTATAAATGGTAGCTCCAAAATTCAAGATATTACACAAGGGCTTGTCCAAACCGAATCAACTGGTTGAAATCAAGAGTTGTTGCCCCACCCCAACCCATGAATGCTAGAACCTATGGTGGTGGTGAAACAGATGGCGGGAGACCTACATATTTAATCCTAGAATCAGATAGAGGGTAAAAGAAGAAATATATTAATATTGGCTATTAGTCTCATCTTCCTTAATCATATTTGAATAATCCAATTATGATTCAAGACAAGAAGACATGATCCCTATAAATTCCAGTATCTGTTGATTTGTAGATCTCAACCCCAATTATGACCATGATTAGTTCCCACCCCACTTATGTCCATGATTAGTTTCCAATACCCTTTAGTGACAAGGTGCTAGATCATGTTGCAGGACAAAAATAACACTTACTCCTTATAGTTGGATTCTTGCGTTACAAATATGTATATATTACCAAAGAAGATAAATAATATGGCCTTCACAACTAAATGGGGATCTGATGTGTACAATGTCATTACATTCCAGTTCCCTTGCAATGTTCTCTTAGATTTCCCTTGCAACATTTTTTGATTATATATATATATATAAGTTTTTGAAGGTATACTTAGATGATTGGATGATGCACAACCTATTGAAAGATCATATTTTGATTCTTCACTTGAGTTTTTAGAGGTGTTGGTAGCTATGAATCTTCTTAGACCTGAAAATGTGCATCTTGTACACCCGTGTTGGAATTATGTTAGGACATGTTGTCTTCATGAAAGTGTATTGGTTGATCTCACTAATATCATTGTCACTAGTAACTTGATCCACCCACTAATGTCCATATCTTGCAACTAAATCTTGGGTAAGTTGGGTATTCTTGATAGTTCATCAATGGAAATGATACTATTAGGAATATTATGGAGTAATTGAAGAATGAAACATATAAAAAAAAAGAATGTATTTGTACAAGGAGTGTGAAGCATCCTTAACATCCTAAAAAATAAACTGGCAATGATGGAAATTTCAGTTTTCCCTAAGAGGATGGTTGAATTCCATGTACATCCAAATGTTTCAATTATCATTTGCAGAGGTATCCATGCACAACCTAGAGAATCAATCTTATTTCATAAAGTTTACTTTAATAGAAATACGTTGACTTGATCCAAGTGAAACTATGCCAGTACTAAAGTGGAAGGCCTAGCCATGGTATACATGCTCCATATATTTGAGCATTATTTCTTAGGTGGGTATTTTAAATTCTTCATAGATCATTGAACTATGAAGTTAATAAAACTATGTTGGGAGGTCATATCTAAATATGGTGACTCTTATTTTAGGAATTTGACTTTCAGGTTAACTATCTCTATCTACAACATCATAGATAAGCATGAGTAAGAACTACTGTAAACACGCTATTTCAATAAGGAGAACATGAACAACATAAATTAATGGGAATAAGAAGAAGCATCAAGATAAGTAATGAGTACATAGCTTACTACTAATACTTACAGTAAATGTATTAGCTACGTAATATCCATAATGTATGAGCATATTGTACAATGATCTAAATATCTTTACTAGAAGAACCCTATTTATATCAGTATTCTATGTAAGTTCTTATAAAAAATCCAAAGAATAGTTTTTGAGGCTGATCTGAACTATGTATGTCCCTTCGTTTCCACCATATTTTTGAGGCTGATCCTGACCATATCCAATATTAGATGCTTACTAGAACTACTCAATAAGACTGAAAATAGCAATCCTAGGTGGAAGACTGTAATATCCCAAACTGAATCTGGTAGAGATTATTATTATTGTTCTTGTGTTTTGGTTGATGATGCTTAACACTTCTCTGATAAATACATTCCTTAACCTATGTTTTGTTTGTAAATTAGGGTGTAATGTTTGAATAGGGTTTATTATTAGGAACTTTCACAACATAATTCAGGGTTCCTTATCATACTAGACTTGCTGATATCTATATTCAGTAATGATCTTTATTTGTATCCAATATCAGACTTAACCTAGAGATTCATAAAAATTACAATATATATCCATAAATAACAACAACGTAGAAATAATGTAAATTCAGGAAATTATCAGATCTGATCTGAGAAGTACCTTGGACAACAATAACTAAGATGGCAGTATTTTAAGCCTTAACAGAGTTGAATTGTAGATGACTGTGCAAATTATTTTAGTGATCAAGGTGATGCCCAAAGTCTGAAGATAACGAATTCCTAAGAATGTCTCAGCTATGCAAATAATTAATTTTCCAGATTGATGGTTCATACTGTCTCAAATAGTGATAAGGGTGGATTGTTTGATGGCTGTAGTAACCACGAAATGGAATCTTTGAGTATGACACCCAGCTAGGAGAACCTTCCATGTGTTGATCCATTCCTTCTTATGTGCATGCAGATCTCAAATAATAATGGAAAGTCAATCTCTAAGGGTTTTAGCAGTTTGATGTAGAAGCGCAGATGATGAATAGGCCCCAATGGAAGTGGGTTTACTTGAGAGCTATGCCCATATTTGAGTAAGGACATCCATATAGAATAATGACACCTCTCTTAAGTGTATGCAACCCTTAAAGATGTGAACACGATCTCTTTAGTACTCCATCCCTCTTGTCTAGGGAAATTTAAGTGAGCCTTTGTTGTGTTATTTCCTTCCTGTAGAGATCACACTTATTAAAGAGGCTGACTTCCCTAGTGATAATCCTCTGCTCACTAGTAACTCGATTCCAATAGAATGAACCCTTTCCCATAGTAAATCGCTGCCCTATTCTTTGAGGAGGAATGGATGGAGATAACCACGATTTCAGTATACAATTAAGTAGTAGCAGTATAGAGGAATATTGTCTCCCAGAACTTGGTGGAGACCCCCCTTTCTCAACAATTATAGGATCGCTTCAATGATTAATGAATGAATACACCCAAGTATAAACTTTAAGGAAGCTCTAATAATGCCCTAAACACAATGAGTCTTTGATGCAATGAAGTACACAATGGTGAATCTGGATGATTCACCCTAGAAACTGGTTAGGTTGTATTGATTTCACCATCGAATCCAATTAGTTAAAGGCAATATGCCCTAACCCTAAGTTGCTCACTGAGCTCCCAAAATGTGTTTCCAAAAGATGAATAATAACAATGATACCCTTTTAGTTCAACTAACCTTCTTATACAGCTTTTAGGGTTTGCATGTTAGTTTTAGGGTTTGCATGCATGCCACTTTTAGGGTTTGCATGAATGTCACTTTTAGGGTATGCATGTCACTTTAGGGTTTGCATGCATGTCACTTTTAGGGTTTGCATGCATGTCATTTTTATGGTTTGCATGTATGTCACTTGTAGGAACATTTCAAATATAGTCGCAAGGCGAGTAGAAAAAAATACTCTTGAAACTCAATAGAAAATAGTAATCTTGGGTGTAAGCCACAGTGGCAAGATGTGCAGAAATAAATACTCTTGAAGCTCATGTTTTTGGTAGTTGACCAATTTATATAATTTAATATTTAAAGGAATTTAGGTATTTTTTGTGATATTAGGTAATTTGTCCCCTAAATGTTTCTTATTTTTCTTTTCCAGGTAACATATTTGGGAGGGAACCTCCTGGGTGGTTCCTCTCATTCCAAGGATGGTACCCAGGGTAAACCCTAGATTGTTCAGGGCATAAGGCCATGTTAACAATTCATGAATAGATTATGTATAGATAATCAACATTCAGCTCACTAAGAGGAAAGATTTCATAAAGTGGGATTTGAACTCCGGTGGGGAGGGTAACAACTTTTTCGGACACCACTTTTGTACTATAATTTTGAAGAATAGGGGCATGTATCTAACAAAATGTCCAATGATTTCACAGTCTGGTTTTCTGCTCATTTTTGAAAAGAAGGAAAAGAGATTTCCAAGAAAGCCTCTCTTATCCCAAGTAAGATGTGTTTCTTAATCAACAACATAATTCTATAGGGCTTCCAAATGAAGACCACATGATGTGTTTCACTCTAGTTTGGGATGCATAACCATCCTTAGGGATTGAATTTTGTGTTATCATGTCATTTGGCGAGGTCTACCATTAGATGTGTATCTTTCTGCCCCATTAAATATGTCACTCGAGGAATAATTGTATTAAAAAATTCCTATTCATTCAATGAAGCACATAATGGTGAATTTGGATGATTCACCCTAGCAATTGGTTAGGTTGTATTGATTTTGCCACCGAATCCAATTAGGTCAAGGCGATCTTCCCTAAACCCTAAGTAGCTCACTGAGCTCCCAAAACCTGTTTCCAAAAGATGAATAATAACAATGATACCCTTTTGGTTCAACTAACCTTTTTATATAGCTTTTAGGGTTTGCATGCATGCTAATTTTAGGGTTTGCATGCATGTCACTTTTAGGGTATGCATATCACTATAGGGTTTGCATGCATGCAACTTTTAGGGTTTGCATGCATGTCATTTTTAGGGTTTGCATGCATGTCACTTTTAGGAACATTTCAAAGATAGTGGCAAGACGAGTAGAAAAAAACACTTTTGAAACTCAAGTAGAAAATAGTAATCTTGGGTGTAAGCCACAGTGGAAAGATGTTCAGAAATAAATACTCTTGAAGCTCATGTTTTTGGTAGTTGACCAATTTATGTAATTTAATATTTAAAGGAATTTAGGCATTTTTTGTGATATTAGGTAATCTGTCCCCTAAATGTTTCTCATTTTTCTTTTCCAGGTAACATATTTGGGAGGGACCTCTTGGGTGGTCCCTCTCATTCCAAGGATGGTACACCTAGGGTAAACCCTAAATTGTTTAGGGAACAAGGCCATGTTAACAACTCATGAATAGATTATGTATAGCTAATCAACATTCATCTCACTAAGAGAAAACATGTCAAAAAGTGGGATTTGAACTCCGGTGGGGAGGGTAACAACTTTCTCGGACACCAATTTTGTCCTATAATTTTGAAGAATAGGGGCATGTATCTAACAAAATGTCCAATGATTTCACAGTCTGGTTTTGTGCTCATTTTTGCAAAGAAGGAAAAGAGATGTCCAAGAACACCTCTCTTATCCCAAGTAAGATGTGTTTCTTAATCAACAACATAATTTTATAGGGCTGCCAAATGAAGACCACGTGATGTGTTTCACTCTAGTTTGGGATGCATAACCATCCTTAGGGATTGAATTTTGTGTCATGATGTTCATTTGGAAGGGTCTACCTTTAGATGTGTATCTTGTAGCCCCATTAAATATGTCACTCGAGGAATCATTGTATTCAAAAATTCCTATTCAATCAATTATTTGTTCTTGTTATAATGGAGCTTATTCCTCCTCATGAACCGTGTACACCAAAATATCTTCTAGATTATCTATATTTATTGTGCAGTTGTTTACTTTTCCCTGTATTGGTTGTAAGAACTAAGGTCCAATATTCTAAACCAAGGGGAAAATTGTCTTGTACTTATTAGTTGCTAGATGAGGCTTGAGATGGAGGAGGCATGCCTTGAATTATTTGACCAAACTGATGAGAGATAAGGGATAGGGGGTGAAGGTTGAGAGAATGTCGTTCTTTCTAACTAGGGGTGTTCCAGATTTGGGAATACTTGAGCCACAACCTTTAAGGGATCATATTTGACCTTTTTTATTGTTAATATGAAATATATTTATCTTCTTTGACATGTTTTGAGATGCTTTTAATGTGAGAATTTCTCATCATGCATAGGTGCACAATGTTAAATTTGGTAAATTTAAATTTGACATTTTTTTAATTTGTGGAAAATTCTTATCATGCACAGCTTCACAACTTCAGGGTGAAGCAAACTTGATTACTATGCAACGACAAACCCAAAGGTCATCATCTGGTAAATTTCATTGTTATTGAATTCATAGTCAAGTATTTATAAAAATAAATTTTCTTTTATACATCTAATTCTAAGGTCTTGTTGTGCCCAAGTGGTGGATCTCAGCATGATAGACGTCTATCTAAGGGGTCTACAGGGGCAGGTGGACAAACACAGAGGACACGTTTAGTGTCTTATTCTTCAAATACGCCATTTCAAGGTAGAGAAATTGTTTACATGTACATTTTCACTAGAATTCTTGTTTGACATGTTTTTTAATACGTGGAAAATTCTTATCATGCACAACTTCATAGCTTCAGGGTGAAGCAAACTTGGCTACTATGCAGCGACAAACCCAGAGGTCGTCGTCAGGTAAATTTCATTGTTATTCAATTCATAGTCAAGTATATATAAAAATAAATCTTCTTTTACACATCTAAATCTAATATCTTGTTGTGCCCAGGTGGTGTCTCTCAACATGACAGACGTTTGTCTGAAGGGTCTACAGGGGCTGGTGGAAAAATACATAGGATTCCATTTCCAGGTAGATATTGTTTTCATACATCTTGACTAGAATTCTTGCTTGGCATGTTTTTTAATATATGGAAAATTCTTATCATGCACAACTTTACAGCTTCAGTCTAAAGCAGTTTTGGCTATTATGCAGCCACACTCCCTGAGGTCATCATCAGGTAAATTCAATTGTTATTTAATTCATACTCAAGTCTATATAAACATAAATATTATTTTACACCTTTCTAAGATCTTGTTACATGCACAGGTGGTGGCTTTGAGCATGACAGACATATGTCTGAGGGGTCTACAGGGGCCGATGGACAAACACATAGGACACACTTAGTGTCTTATTCCTCAGATATGCCATCGCTAGGTCGAAGTTGTTTACATGTACATTCTGACTAGAATTCTTGTTTTACATGATTGTGTTATTTGTGAAAAATTAGATGATTTTTCTTGTTAACTTACATGTGATTGCCAATTTTTGGTTTTCTACAGGGGCTTCTAGACATTGTAACAATAATGATGGGGCACAAGATGATGCATCATGTATTTCTAATGAACACATTTTATTTAAATGTGTATAATTCGATTGAAAAATTATATATATATATAGATATTAATACTTGCACGTGCATTTTACTTCTTATAGGGTTTGATGCTCCAGATCCTAATCCACCTCCCAAGACAAGGAGACGTCGTCGGGTGCATTATTATGCTCAAAATGAAAGATATGATCCTCTTTAAAGTCATCCTAGAGATGTTCCCGAGGACAATCCATGGGAAAATAACATCGCTATGCTGACTGTGGAAGAGATGAAGGAGCCTTCCTTGAGATTGAAGGCAGAACTTGATCCTTCAAATCTCTCTTTTGGTACTCAACAATGTCTCAAGATTGTTTTTCAAAATTTGAATAGTTTGATCGAGACATATCTTGGGTCTAGACCATCAACCCATATTTTTCATGATATGATGCATAGGAGGCAATTTTCAATGATGGGTCGCCACAAGTTTGAAGAAGTGAAGAAAGTTGTCACAAAAGAAATGGTATTTTCATGTTTTGACTTACATCCTGAAGACAAAAAACGTCTAAGATCGCAAGATTCAAGGATCCACTAATTGCACGACATATTTATTCAAGGTTCCTATGTGCATATGTAAAGTTCCCAAATAATGACAAGGTTCCTCAGTATTTTGTTAAGATGCTGATTGCAGAGTTCTGGTTTAACATGGACCTCGACTATACATATACATGATCTAGTTTCTATGGTGCTGGAAAAGGTCGCACATATGAACGAGCTGATGCATGACGAGATGTTCATTATAGGCATCTGATTCCTCGAATAGTACAACCACATCCTAGATTCATAGCTTTGCCAGAGGAGTTGGAAACAACATCCCAAATAGCAAGAGGGGCGAGGGAAGAGATATGAGACTATGTTGGGGCTGCATTGGCACGGGTGGAAATTGACCTATATACTATTTCATCTGCATCCAGTATGGATGCAGGCCCATTTGATGATTATTCTAATGATCGCTTGAAAATTATGAGTCGATTAGAGTTTGAAAAGTATGCAGCATACTGTAGAGACAATTATAAGTGATTCGTTGCTCGACAAAATGAAAACAGGGGCATGGTACGTAAGTATGCAATAATATATGAAATTTATTACATGAAATCTAATTTTTTTAATATATGAAATTTATGTAGTATACCAAATTCATGAATGATGATGAAGCTGATAATACAAATTTGTTTGACCCGTAAGAAACAGAGGCTAGTGGAAAAAATATAGATGTTGAGGAAATTCTAGTTTCACAATTTCCACTGGTGACGCAGGTATGCATAATTATTTTTGTTAATATTTAATTAATTTTGGTATATTTTTTCCCCAAACTTATATATATATACATATATTGACTTTTCAGCCCACAGAAAACTAGGAGCCATTGGTGTTCCAGTCCTAAGGTTTAGATTGATCTTCTCTAGTTGCAAATCAATAGTGCTCCACATTCATTATATGTAATTTTCATTGTATTGAGCACTTAGTAGTTCATTGTTTTCTTGTCCTTCACACTTGGCATCTTGGGAACACATATTCATGTAGTTAGTTGGTGATTTGACCTATTCCCAGTGTTGCTTGCTTATGGGGGTTTCACTCGTAGTCTTCTTCACTCATGTGCTAGCATTGGATAATTTTTTGAGCCCACGCGTGTGGACACTTTGAGCTGGTATGCACTATTTTATGACAGTTGGTTGTTAGCATAGTTTTTGGGCTTAAATGATAAGGAAACTTTCTCTTCCCTCGATCTGGATGGTTGGTGTGACAATATTATGGATTTAAAGGCCTTCTTTCACACTTTAGACTTTCATCGTGTCTTTAGAGAACATAATAAGAGGGCAGACAATATATCCAAGGAAGTGATCCCCATGGCTGAGGGCCTACTTTCGTTCACTGAAAATTATGAGGAAATAACTATTGGGGAAGATAAGCTACAACTCTTCTAGAGCAGAGCTTGTACCTCATACTCTTCAACCTTTTGGTTGCTTTATTTTCAAGTATGGATGATTGAGTCTTTTAGCATCATACTGGATGTCTTGAGGATGACATTGTTTCTCCTCTAACGCTATTGATATTAGGACACTTCCCCGAGCACTTCCTTGGATATACTAAATTGGGCTCTTTATGTTTCCTCCTGATACATGTATGGATGATCTATCTTGTAAATGTTCTTTGGAAAAAAGGATCATACCATCCATTTGGATGTTCCCCTTATACAGTGATGACAAAAGTATATATTAAACTATGTACCTTGAGAGAGAGAAAATTCTTTGGTCTTTTTGGTCCTAATTGAATGTTTATCCACCTTTACGGTTCACTTTTCTCTTGTGTTTGTTGACTCATGATCCTATTCTTACTTAGTCCTAGGATTATCTCGCTGTGTTCTCATCCTGTCATCTCATTGGGATCTCTACTATCGTCGGTTTCTCCAGCAGGGGTGATCTCCTCTGCAATCTGATTTTCTCCTTTTGCCTGTGGGTTTGTCTCTCAAGTTTTCCTTTGTGATTTCACTCCACAATTTTACCTCTGCATCTTGTTCATTTCACGGGCATATTTTTACCTCTGTGAATTGTTCATTCACGATCTGCGATTTGTTCATTCACGCTCTGAGTTGTACCTCTACGATTTATTATTTCTTCATGGGATGAGCTTGATCTCTGCATTTTCTTTATTTACATCTCATCTTGTAAAGTGAGTCTCTGCATCTTTATCAGCTGCATACCTCATGATTTTTCTCAGTGTGAGTCTCTGCTTTTTTCTAAGTCGCTTACCTCACGATTTTCTTAGTGTTAGTTCTTATGGGTTTTTCTTGTGTACTATGTTCTATCCCTAGAGTGAGCGTGATGTTACTCTTCAAGTGTAGAATGTGAGTTACTCAACATGACTATCAGAGGGTATCAGGATGACTGAGTGTCTCTTGTGCTAAGTGACTGTGTGTCCTTAGCATGACTATTTTGGACATGAATTAATTACTCAATCCTGTGCTTTTGATTGAAACCTCTCTTTCTATTGACTAAGAGTCTAAGGTTAGTTTCAGTCTGCTTTAACCCTCTCTCAAGGTATGTATATGTTTTACCCTATTTGACTTGTCCCTTCGGTGACAAGATCAAATTCAGAATTATCTAAGTATAAGGCAGATTCAAATAACGGTTGTGATTCGTTAATGTTGTATCTCCTGCACTTTATTTATTCATTCTTGTACATGAAATATAGTATGACATCTCAATGACCAACCTTAATGCAGTGACCATCAGAGCATTAAAATTAATGCAGTGACGAACAGAGCGTTAAGTTGAAAGAGATGAAAATTTGTAATTGTTTTTTGGGTTAGTGAACAAATATCTGTTAATCCAGGACTTTGCACATGTTTATATGCCACCTTTTGACCATTGTGCCTCATCAATTTAAAAACAAAATATTTGATTTTAATATGCTATCCATTTGTCTAATGATTTATCTTGTTAAATCTTTTATTGTTTGCTCTATGAAAATTGGAAATTATTATTTTGGTTGGTGAACTAATCACTAATAATCCAGGACTTGCACTGTCCTAAGCCACAACAAATATATATTTCTGATATATTTTTCATAGACAATTGCAAAATTTGTGAGGTAAGAGTTCTATCTATAATTTCATGTAGTGGAACATGTTTTGAAATTGGAGGCAAACATAAATTTTGAGCTACATATTCTATCTTTGTTCTCATATATTTGCTATTTTTGTTAAAGGGATTTATTCTTTTCAAAATTGTTTTATTTGAGTCTAGAGATTTTTTATCAGGTCTTTGGTTTATTCCTATGTTATTGCTCATGTAAAGTTAAATCCATATTAAAACCTTTAACCATTGGTTTTAATGTCATGGTTATGTTATGTATCATTTTACAAGGTTGAGACTTCAATCCTCATTTATTTCTTGTCAATTTTGGCCAATCCCTGAAACCTAAAAGGGCATGGATTCAAGTTTTATCGGGTGCATTCATGGTAGTTTGCTTGAAATTCTGGATAATACTAATTTTTATTGTGTTCAGTTTCTTGTTGTTTTGGTCATGGGATTGGATGGAAAATTCTCTTATACCTTTGCAAGTAATGATTTTTTGAATGATATCTACCATAGTAGAAAAATAAAAAAGCACACAGGGGAACTAGTCAAATGCCCAAGTTTTGCATCCAATTTTTTTTCTAAGTAAAACCACGTGGGTTTGCCTGCATTTAATAGATGCTACCTAATGTAAATGTGTTGGTGCAGATTATTTCACCTGAAATGGTAGGTACATTGAGTGAGGAGTGCAACATAGGAAGCTATCCTATGGGATTAACCTTGATCCCTTCTGAAGATCAAAGTTCTCAACCACTTGAGCTACCCTACAGTGATAAAATTTTGCATCCAATTTATTCCACTGTTCTTTTAAAATCAAAGTATATGAAACAAAACCAAAAAGTCTGAGATGTTTCACCTTGGGTTTTCACGCACCAAGCTTCTTCAAGTGTACTATTTTTCATTCTGGGCTAAAATTTTGCATCCAGTTTACTCCACTATTATTTTAGAGTCAAAGTATAACGACTTAAGCAGTGTATCTAAGGTTGGAAATGGAACTGACTCTACAGACTGAAGCTTGTATTTATTTCTTACTGCATGGAATCTTAAGGAATTCTATAAGGCCTTACTATACAACTCTATCTAGTAGTGATTTAGCCTGCTCTTTCAGTTGAGCGGGCCTGTCACACAATTGATTGAATCCATGTTGGAAAAACGGGTAGATAGGGCTCCAATTCATATTCTCTGGTGGTGGCCATCACTGTTCAAATTGCTTCAAGTATTATTACCTATAGATATGTTGGTGTGAGACTTTATCACTGTTCTTCAAATTTTGTGCCCTGACTACTGCTGGTTTATAATATTTAAGAACAAACTCTTCTAATTGCTGCTATGATATATCCCTGGGAAATGGTATATGATGGTAGGAGATGTTACTGCCACTCAAATGTCCTCTAAATGCCATCACAACCTTCTGAAGATATATTCAACCAGTGCCTTTTTCAAACCTGTTTGCTCTTCAAACAAAGGTATATGGCAAGGATCACGAAGACTATAGGTATATTGAAGCTCAAGTGGAACGATTCCAAAAACATCAAATACATTACACACAGACTGTATAAGAGAAAAGAACATAGAAATTGATGAATCTTCCCTTTCCCAGTCAATAATAAAATTGTAAATACAACAAAAAAACCTTGACTAACTTCTCCTATGGCATCATATTCTTTTCTTGGCCTGGTCCCCCCTTTTTCATGCCCCTAGGATTACATTCATACCCACAAAGCTGAGCTTCCAAAGATGACTACCATCCTCTGCTACTGTTGACATTCTGCCTGTGTGTTTTTTGTATTTCTGATTTATTGCTGATTGTTGATTATTTCAGCAAAAAACAATGATTGAGATGATCAAACTGAACTTTTTTTGAGTTTTATTTCTTTTTTTTCTCCTTTGAAGTTGTTTTTATTCCTTTCAATCATTGCAATAGTTTAGGTTTGCCGAATTTTGGGTTTAGGGTCCTCTTATTATGTATGCAGTGTTTACTTTGTTGACATTGTTTTACCGTCCTAGCATTTAGCAACTTTTCAGTGCCATGTACCACTAATGATAATCTTTATGCAACTTATTATCCAGGTTTTTTGGCACTATGTACAATAACTTATGATCATCTTTACTGCGGTTATTATCTAGAATGAGGGCTGCACCACGTTATCCATAATGACGATTGCACTGGATCATATATGTAATTATTCATTTGTTGAATTTGAACAGTTACATTTGAATGGTAATATGTATTTGTAAATTTGACCCTTTTTAATAGAAAAATGAGAAATGATCGTAATTAAAACATTTTTATTTGTATCATGATGATTTTAGATGTATTTTTTTGGTATGGTTTTGACACATAATTCATGAAGAGTTTTGAACAACTCCTTGTTTTATTTGCGAACATGGTTGCAAATAAAATTTAAGACAATACAGAAATGTAAATGCTACAGTTAAAACTCATTTTCAAGGCATACAAATAATAAAACAAGGTAAATGTTACAAGCATTTAATCTCAATGAGTGTGTTCTTATTGTGTAAGCATAAAATATTTATGGTTCAATAAGATGTAGATGATGAACTTTGTTGTTGGGTTAATTTTTTAAGCTTCAATATGAAGATAGACCTCCATATACTATGATGGATATGGTGAAAGGTGTTTTGCCATCTATGTGCTCATGTTTCATTGAATAAAAAGGCTGTGTTCTGCACTTTCATACATGAAGAGATGAGTATGAAACTAATTCCAAGTTAGTGGAATTGTTTTAGAATCTTCATGACATAAATAATGGGGATAATATCACCCTTGACACATTTGTGAAGCTAAAATTGTTGTATTTTATCACCATCACTATTCATGCAACATAATGTTTTTGTTTCTCATCACCCTATTTTCAAAGTTTTGAGTATGTGCATGAGTTATTTTTACAACACACCAAAAATACCAACATACCAATATGTGCATGAGTTATTTTTTCAATGCACCAAAAAGACCAACATACCAAGATAATCAATGCATCAAAATGTATCATGCTAAGTCATGTGTCCATATTATGAATAGTTGTAATTATTCAAAACTAGTTTATTGTCTTTTTGAAACTCATATATAGGAATGTAAGATGAATTTATGGTTGGCATGTATGAGCATGATGAAATAGATTAGAGTTTGGGTTTGAATGTCTTCTTTAGGGCACATAATATAAGGAGATTTCATGAACCTATCTTACGACTATGACAAGGTTTCCAGTGTAAAATTTTGTGAATATTACATGGATGAATCTTGCTTGTGATTTAATATTAACGGTGTGCATGGTTTATGATTATTATATATTTTCATGAGCTGTATAAGTAAACATTTTTTGTAATTCTTATCATTTTTGGGTGAGACCTTAGCCCCATTTAAATATTGAAAATGCCATTGTCGATAGGTTATTATTGTTTTACTAGCTAAACTATGGTTTATTTTTAGAGCCAATAATTGGTTCCATTCCTACAATAGAACAAACTTTTCAATAAGGAACTAATCATTTAAATGTCATGGAAACCCTTTAGACATGATAAATACAAAGAAAGGGAAATGATATTTTCAAATAAGGAAATGTAGTTCATTATAATTTATATCTAGCATGGTGGAAGAATAGGCCGATCAATACTATGAGTTGATAATCTAAATCAAGAACTATTGAAAAGAAAAATAGACTATTGGTTTTAATGCTCATAAAATAAGGTTATGGTAATGTATTTTTCTATTGAATATATCAACACTTTGAGCACACAAAACTTATAATCAAGAACTATTGGTTTTAATGCTCGTAAAATAAGGTTATGGTAATGGATTTTTCTATTGAATATATCAGCACTTTGAGCACACAAAACTTAAGTAATTTTGAGGACGGTCTAAGAGGGAGGTTGCTAAAATTTATATCATTGTATGTAAAAATTCTATTTGTCGAAAAAAAGTATTAATGAAAATGACACTAGTTGCAGTGGAGGTGTAATCCTTAATGTTATTTCATTTTTTTCTCAATCCAACTTATTTTCATTACATGTAAATGCCCTCCGTTTCTACATTACAAAAGGTTGTCTTCACATAAATTTGAAAAGAATGTTTCAATATATTATAATCCTTTGCTTTAAGTGTTTCCCTCTATATGTTCAATAAGAATGAGAAAAATGTTTACAAGTGTAGCAACCCAAAATTTAATAAATTAATTATAAATAAAAACATAGGAAAATGTTGGATATAATATAATTGATTTCTTAACTTAAAATAAATATTTAATAAAGAATTAAATTTTTTATACCTAAATGAATTTCGTAATTGAAAGCAACTATAGACATTCACATTTCAGTTTAGTGGTAGTTGAATTTCAATTCAACTTTGAGATAACTTGAGGTTGAACTATATCTTCATTAGTTATCTTTAAATTATTAATACAAAATCATGAGATTGTGCCTTCTTATGTTTTAAAAATATGTAACAATTTAGAAATATAAATGTTGTTCCATAATGTTCAAACTCAATATTTATATTTAAAGCCATTAAAACATCAACAACATCAAGAACATATATATGAATCTAGCTTTATCAAAACCGATAGTATATATTTAAATGAGTATTGTTAGAAAGAGATTCTATTAGTTTTGAGAATTATATATATATTCTCTACTGATGAGGCCAACCACGTGAAGTTGGAAGCTCATTTTGCCTCTCCCACCCACCCACCTTAGAATCAAAGAACAAAAATTCGTCAACCTTGATGTGTTTTTGATTCATATGAAATGTTACAGTGGCTTATTATCAAGAATGGAATTATGATCTTCTATCGACAATTTCCATTGTTGATGCTTGGAATTTTTCCTACTCTTCACTGCCTTCAACTGCAACCGGGATGCTATGACCAAATGATTGTATTGAGCACATATAACATTTGAATCGTAGTCTTGAAAAATAATATGGTCTTTACATTTCCTTACTTCTGCAAATAAATTTCCCATTATAACCATTGAACCCACACCATACGTATAATTTGACGGGTCTTTAAATTTTTGCATCAACATGCTTTTTGACCTAGTGCATCTCAATAAATAATAATGCATTTTTTCTGGATTATCTACTAGTGCAATGACAGAAAATACATCACCTTCTCTAACCAAATTAGAAACACAATCATAATCTTTGTCAATCACAAGTGCTTCATTGTCGTGCTCTACATCGCTGATATTTCCAAATGGGGGCAATGGTGTCAATTCTTGGTGTCTCCATGGTTTCACAAATTTGTAAGTATGGTTTTGACAATCATCCAAGGGCTCTACATCATTAATACATGTAAGACAAGAAAGAGTACTTTTGTTTCTTGATTACATGTATATTTGTCATTTTCTTACTCCTACTAGAGTGTAAGCCCCCTGTTTTCGGGATTGCAATACGATTATGTGGCATTGATCTATCAACATCACCCATTGCAATATTCCATAAAAACCTTCTCACATTACCCATCCTTTCATTGAATTCATGTCTCAATTTTTTTTTGCACCAATTAACAACATCGTTTGAATTTCCAAGGGGAGAAGTAGAGTGATTCATTTGATATCTCATGAGTGCACATTTCACGCAAGCCCCAGCACCATCATGTTCTCCTTTTCCATGTCTCGTTTCAAAAAATCTCCATGTGTGGCGAACATCCATGTTTCTATGAAGGCGAGACAACCATAAGAATGAGTGCGCTGATTTGAATTGACCAGCAAAACCATCTGACCACACCCAATGTTCTTTAAAAGTGACCTTTCATCTTGATAATTATTTATAAAGCATACCAAAACAATGTTGGACAAAACATGTATCATGTGTACGATCATCACTCATGTAGAAATGATACTCCTTAATCACTTCATGATTATTTTCATTGCTATCAAAACCATCGAAATCAAGCTCTGCATGTCTATACATAATATGAACAAGTATAGATACTTGATCTGAATGATAATACTCACTCTGTATCTCCTTTTGTGGAGTGAAAGCGTAATTTTCAAAAAAATCGATAATGGATAATATTGTTCCTTTTCCAAATACATATTGTGATTGCTTGAACTGTAAGTCCTCCCATCTTGCTGAGTGAGAGTGCTTGATATATTTATATATTTGATCCCTGAAAAAATTCATAAGATCTGTCAAAGAGATATCACTTTCAACTAATCTAGTCTTTCTTGATGTTGATGTTGAATATGTAACAAGAGTATAATCAACATATTCATATCTCTTCCATTTCACAATGTGATTTGATATTTGAGGATCGTTTGCATCAATGTGGTAGTTAGCATTAAAAAGGGCCAAATCAGAACATTCCTCACTTTTTTACCCCCAATGCATTGTTTCTTATAGAATACTTGATCATTCTCTTGCGCACATAGTATTTTAGCTACAAATTCATGAACACTCACAGGAGGGGGTTTATTTGGCCAACACTGCATGCCAAAATCTAGAAATGTCTCATAATATAATTCAAATTCTACATGGTATCGACAACAACATGTGTCACAAACAACGATGGGCCTGACATACCATGGTTTAAGCTTCACAAATGTGCTAAGGGAAATCTTTGCATCAACATTACTCTCCATAAAAGTTTTGAACATTTCCACTTGAGTGATCTATGTTATGTGTTAGGCATGAGTTTTATAGTTTCCTTTCGATATATGACGGACTCGCAGAACATCCTTTTCATTTGGTAAAACATGAGAGTTTAAATGCCAAAACTCTTTCACCTTGTCTCTCAGATTATCTAGAATTCTATCTTGATAAGGATGCCTACAGATAACACCCTAACATGCAACTTCATCATCCTCATCTAATTGAACCCTAACATTTTTATGCTTCCATAAAATTTTTCTTGATGTTTTTAACATTCTTCTGCCAAAATAGGGTTTCAAGATAAACTTTGTAGAAAGTCATTAAAATGACTAAGTGTTGGGAATTTGGCTCAGGTGGCCTTAAGAAAATGCTTGTTGTACCTAATGGGTGAATGATAAAAATAATCTGAAACTACCATGCTCTAGCTTGTCAAGAAGGATATCTCCCCATAGTCTTAGTTTTCATAGAAGGTGTTTGATGAAAAAAATAAGAGCCTTCCAAAACAAGGGTTAAATAAAATACCTTGATAAAAAAAAATTGTGGCCTGAAGAACTTGGATAATGCGAAATATCAATAGATCTGCAAACTCTGATATGTGAACTCCCGGCTGCAATATAGATATAAAAACTCTCGGCTGAAAACTTATCTTTAAAATCTCGGTTGAAAAATGCTCTACAAACTCTCGGCAGAAAAAATATCTGCAAACTCTCAGATGAAAACTGATCTTTAAACTCTTGGCTGAAAAACGCTCTGCAAACTCTCGGCAGAAAAAATATCTGCAAACTCTCAGCTGAAAAACTCCATGCAATCTATTGGCTAAAAACAGATTAAAACTTCTCGAATGAGAGATTGATAAAAAATATCTTGGGCGAGAGCCTATATATACACCTCTTTCCATAGAAGTTTTGGAATCCCATTGAAATCATGGGGGTTTAATGTGTTGGCCCCTAAAATATTCTCGATGCATTATGTGACAAAAATCTTGGCTGAGATATATTTTATGTTTTCGTCCAAGATTTTAAAACAAATTTCGACGGAGAGTTTCGCTTAACTCTGGGTTAGATTTCGAGCGAAACTAACTCTCTCTTGAGATATTTTAAATCTCTCGGTCGAGTGTTAGTCAACATTTCCAGCACCATTTTTGTAGTTTTCATAAATGTCTCACTTTAGCATGGTTGAAACACCTCAAAAAATGAGAATTATCTGTCAGAGTTTATACTAGTAGATTCATAATTCAATCTACTTTCTCATCATATATATAATTTTTTTAATTTCATTTAGGATTTCTATTTTTTACGATTTTTTTCTAAACTTTATCATTAAAAAAATCAGTGACAATAAAAATTCAATATCATCACGAAGACAAAGCCAAAAAAAATTTAAAAAATAACAAGCTTGTTCCTTGCAGTTTCCTCTTCAAAAGGGTGCTTTTAGTTTTTTTTATAAGAGTCATATTTGAAAGAAAATGAGACAACAAAAGCATGTGTCAATAAGGCACCATTTTTGGTACATGTGTTATTTTGATAAATAATAAAAAATAGTGTATAAGTTTGAAAATCCTAGACATATAGTCCATGCACAACTTCAATGAGTGTAGATTATGATTATACATTTCATTTCCCTAAAATAAATAACTATCTCCAAGAAAAATGTAGGCCACAAAGGTCACTCATTATTAATACTTAAAATTTTAAAGTATATGTCATTGGTTCCCACCGAATTTGCCCCACTATATGTCGATAATTTTTTTTTTAAATATGAGTACATAGCTAATTCAAATATATAAAACATTTGTGTTTACTTCATGGTGAAATTCCTAAGGGAGATATCGGTTTGAAGGGGTTGAAGTTGAAAAACATAAAATTTACCAATTTGTTTTGTCAAAAAACAAGCAAAAGTGTTTCCCAACTTCATGTTTTCACCGAGAGGTCGTATGGTCGTTCTTGTTTATAACCCTTAGGGTTTTTACCAAAGAGATACGGATTTGGTATTTTAGGAGTTAGGGTACAAATTATATTGTTCCATGTTTTTGTTTATGTTTTGCATACTGTGATAAATTAAAGAGGAAACTTTCAGCCATCGTATCTCTTTCGTGGCTTCAAAACTGTTATAGTAATCTGGTTTTTAAGTGCCAATCCAACTGGCGACTGTATTGGTTAACTTTTGGATAATTTTTAAGACTCTTTTTAAAATATATATTTTTTTGTCTTTAAATGGCAAAGTTACGACCATAGTGTAATTATCTGCTTAGTCGTTGTTTCTCCTTTGGTATTTTTGAATGTGTAGTGCATTAAGTTTAGTAGAGAGTCTCAATGTTTTTGTTGTAATTTATTTTATGGCTGTAAACTGGTTAAAGCCAATGGCATATTAGTTGTTTTAAAAGAAATCGATTTGAGTAACCTGTATCGTAAATAATAATTCTAGGGTTTGGTTTGATATCAGTTTTGGTAATTAGGTTAAACTGGTTAACTTTAGATTTTCGATAAATGTATAAATGATGGTTAAATGATGATAGTTTTCCTTTTAATATAGAAGAGCTGGTAATTTATTATTTTTCATAATGGGATTATGTATATAGATATGAAGGTTAATATTAGTAGCTTAGGGTTTAGAAACACAATTTATAAGAATAATAATTGAGTTATAAAGGTTGTTTACAGCTAGTTTTCTCAGTAACTAAATTATGTACTAGAAAGTGATAGTTCCTAATCATTTCCAGTCTGTTGAATGTTTATCATCAACTTACTATGTTAGATGTTTTTTTTTTAAAGAAACAAAAAGAGGTTTAACTGTATATTATTTACTATATTATAACTAGAGTAATGTTGTTTGTAATTAGGTTTTTAAAGTATTAAAATAAAGAAAGAGTTTTCTTTACTAAGTAAAACTAATTTTTTTGTATTACAGTAATTATTATTATATTATACTATATACCTAGTTTTATGACTGAGTAACAAAAGCTTACCATAATAGACTCTATGTAAAAAATATTAGGGGTTTTTGTATAAAAAGTTGAAACCTAGAAATGGAAATATTGTGGTAATTAGCTAGTAAATAACAACAAAATCTTTCAATGTTTTAACGGTTATTTGAAAAATAATGTGGGTAACTTAAAAACAGAAAAGATTAGTGATTCATTTCTAAGTAAACTCTTCAATTTGATACAGTTTTAGATCATTTTATCCATGCATAGACATTCCTATTTACTTTTAAACAAACCTTCTGTACTAGATTACTTCATCGTAAGATGAGTGGAAAAATACAAAAAGGAATTTTACTCATTAATCAATCTTATCTAATTCCAGGCTCATTTATTCAGGTAAACATATACACGTAAACTTTATTGAGTAAATTGTAGACTTAAGCATTCTATTAACAAATTCATAATATCTAAGTACTAATAGAAAAACATAACTACTTCATTCTAGTATATTTCTTAAACAGAAATAAGCAAGATAACACAATGGAACCTAATAACTTGTAGAAGAGACAAATAGTTCAAGGAGCCTCTTCAACCTAACCTTTTCTTGAAGATAGCTCAACTGCTTATCTTAGGACCCCTGAGCATGTCCATTGATCCACCAGGATGAAAGAACTCTATGAAGGAATGGAATTAAATACCCCTGCAACTCAACAAAAGTACTTAAGAACAGTACTTTTCAGCTGTCAAGCTGAACTAGTTCTGAAAATAGTCTTAACACTCAAACCACTTCTAAATTTCCCCTCATCGAATCTCTTGTGCTTCTTTCCCAACTTCATAAATTCCACAAGGTAAATAATGAAGAACCTCCTGCTGAATTCAATGAATAGATACATGCATGCCTAGGTATTTTTGGTCATTTTTTCACTTAATGAGCCACCTGCCTTGTTCCACTTTCTTGGGAAACATGACCATAAAATTAGGGAAGTTTCCCCCTGCAAAAACTAGAAGTGGTTGAGGATGCTATCATGTGTGAGTTTTCTCTCACCCTAGTTTATTCCTCCTAGTGGGCTAGTGGACACTCATTTAACAAACTCCTTAGGCTATTTGTCTCATCTTTTATTTATTAAGTAATAAAATATTCAACATAATTAATTACAATTATCCTTGACCCAACTTGGTCACTAGTCATAAAATTTACAATAAAAGTAAAATATAATGTTTTCTTAAACATAAAATGTTATTGAAATTGGGGTACATGACATACACCCCCCCTTAACTCCAACATCATCCTTGATGTTTCTTTATTCATCCTCCTCCTGGAACAGAATTGGATATGTTTCCTGGATATGACTCTTCGATTCCCGGGTTGCTTCTTTTGGACTAAGGTGCTTCCATTGCACCTTCACCTGTCCAATGGTGCAATTCCGAAGTAGGATTTCCCTCTTATCCAGGATATAGTCTGGTTCCACCATAAAATCTCCTTTGGGCTCCACCTGTACATCATTCCAATTTATCACATGAGTAGCATCATGTACATATATTTTTAAAACAAAAATATGAAAAACATTATAAACTTTAGAATTCGATGGTAAGGCTAATTGGTATGCCACCGATCCAACTATGGATAATATCTCGAAAGGCCCGTAGTACTTAGGTGCTATCTTAGCACAACTCCCTAATTTTAAGGAACTTTTTTTAGGTTTTACCTTAATGAAAACATGTTCACCCACCTGGAACTCTTTATGAGTTCGTTTAAGATCCTCTTGGCTCTTCTATCTGTCATGTGCAACCTTTAAATTACCTTGCACCTACTTCACGGTTAATTCCATTTCATTTAACAACTAAGGTCTTAATATTAACCTATCAACGGGGTAACTCCATGAGATGGGAGTATTTCATTTTCTGCCATACAGAATTTCAAATGGGCTAAATTTTGATGAAGTCTGGTAATGGTTGTTGTATGCAAACTCAACCAAGTGTAAGTAGTCCTCCCATTTACTTGGCTATTCTCTAATGTACATCCTTAACATATCTTCCAAATTTGATTTACCCTTTCAGTCTGTTCATCCGTTTGTGGATGAAAATATGTACTGAAATTTAAGGTAGTATTTAAGACTTTAAATAAATATTTCTAGAAGTTTCCTGTGAATTTAGAGTCCCTTTAAGAAATTATAACTTTTGGAATTCCATGCAAACAAAAAAATTGTTTCATAAATATTTCAGCAATATTAGAAGCCTTATGAGTGGTATTTACTGGTATAAATTGGGATTCCTTACTAAGTTTGTCAACAACTACCATTATAGAATCATTCTGGTTTTGATTTCTAGGCAAACTTGTAATGAATTCAATGCTGATTATTTCCCATTTCCAAATAGGAATCGGTATGAGTTGTAATAAACTGAATGGATGTTGATGTTCAGCCTTAACCTATTGACATTAAAAAAATCTAGCAATATATTCTACCAACTCATTCTTCATATTCGGCCAAAAATAATCTTTATGTAACATAGTTATTGTCTTTTGATAGCCAGGGTGTCCAGAATAAGGACTCCTATGTGTTTCATTTAAGATTAACAACTTAACTTTAGGTATTTTAGGATTATACAATCTATTTTTATAAAGTATTAATCCCTTTTCATTTAGACTGTAGCCTATACTTAAACTTTCAGTTACATTTTCTACCACTTTAGCTTGCAATTTTCTGTAATTTTCATCCAATTTTATTCCTTCTTCGAGCTGATATTCTAAATCTATTTTGTAAATATTGATTGCTTCCATAAAATTTAATCTTGCATTTCTTCTCAAAGCATCAACTCCTTTATTTTCCTAGGGATTCCTTTTACTGTTACCATTTCTCCTTCCTTGTTTAAACATGTAAAAGTTTTATCAAAACAATTTAACACTACTCAGTGTTGTTCTAATTAATCCATTCCAATTAATACATCATAGGATCCTAACGGAAGTACATTCAACTTTACAGAAGTTTCAAACTGATTCATAAATAATGTATAGTCTTTCACAAAATCAATTACTTTTCCTTTTGCTCCTGTAGCTAATTGAACTAGCCATGACTTTGGAAATTTCTCTATTGATAGTTTACTTTTCTCTACTAAACTAGGAGAGACATAACTCAGTTTAGCCCTTGGGTCGATTAAAATAGAAATGGGCTTATGGTTCAGCATACCTTCTACTTCCACCATGGAAGTTTGATATTCAACCTGTCTATTTTCCAGTGCTGCATTTGATTCTGGGCATCCCTCTCGCTAAATTAACAATCGTTGTTTCTTCCTGCACAACATGAATGTTGTTGATCATCTTCTTTCTGTTAGGACAGACTGATGCATAGTGAGGTCCTTGGCATTCCCAAAAAAAAATTGGTTCCTTACGTTTGTTATTTTTAACATAATTACTGTGATTATTTGCCAACTCTTTATTTCTAGTGACAGTAGAGTTTTGCTGTGAGTTACTTTTAAAATTATTTCCTTGAAATTTTCTATTAGGGAGATTGTGTGAGTTATTATGCCCGAAATTCCGATTAGGTGTGAAATTTTTCTTCCTTGATTCAAAATTATTATTAGGCCTTTTTGTTTTCCAGTTTGGCATGTTCTCCCTTTTTCCGGTTCTTCTCATAGTAGAAATCTGCTTTCCGCATGGCCTCTTCAAGGGTCTTGGGATTATCATATTCAATTATGTCCTTAATATGAAAAGGTAAATAACTCAGAAACTGTTGTACCTTGGGCTTTTCATCAACAATATAAGGCACATATCGTAGTACGCTTAAAAATTTACTATTTAACGCTTTCATACTCATGGTTCCTAACCTTACATCATAAAATTCTTTAGATCGTTCTTTGTAATATTGCTCCAATAGAAATTTCTTTTTTAAAGTAATTTTTAAAAATGCGCCAATTTATATTTTTCTCTTTTATGTCCTTAACTCGATTTATATCCCACCACCAAATGTTGACTTTTCCAGTTAAGTTATATATTTCCATCCTCTCTTTTAACTGATTTGAATAATTATATATTTGAAATCACTTTTTCATTCCGAATAGCCATGCTTCGACTTCCTCTCCTTTTTTCTGTTTCGCCATTAAAAGTTGGTGGTTTAATCTTTTTGAATCTCTAGAAATCTCTTCATAAGGCTTGTATTTCTTCTTTCTAGAGCGATAGTTACTCTTGCTACTGTCACTAGAATTCTGGTCACAACAGAATTTGAGCCCAAAATCCGACAACTACCATGTCTGAAATTTGACAATAACCTGTCAAGTATTCGACAACCTCAAATTTTTTTTGTCATCGGTGGCATAACGTCGGATATTAGACGACCAACCAAGGACATATAATTTCCTACGCCAAGGCCATCGAATTTCCTACAACAAGGCCATCAAATTTCCTACAACATGGCCATCGAATTTACTATGGCAAGGTCGTCGAATTTCCTACGACAAGGTTGTCGGACAAGGGCCCTAGGATGTCGAAAATGCGATGACAATCTACCATCGGAGCCATAGCAACTTTGTCGGATTGACATGAAATCCAACAATAGCTACTAGGCATTGACTGTTGGATAACCGATGGGGTACTGTATATTAATAAAAAAATTGTATTCATCAAACATTGATGAATACAAAAATTGTATTCATCAAAAATTGTATTTATTGATCTAAAAACTACTTGAAAAAGAAAAACATGTTGATTCCTACTTGGAAATTAACAATCAGAGTTTGACAAAGGACTACTTGAAAGTCCCAAGCTGATCATTTTGTACCTTATGTATACTGTTTGCACTACCAAATACCTTATGTACCTTCTGGAAAAAAAATATTTTGATTCCAAGTACAAACTATAAATATTTAAAAAAAATAATGGTGAAAATGCTCCTGCTTCTATTTTTTGCATGATGGGCTTGGAAGAATTATTATATTGTTATCGAAATCAAGGTGAGTCTATATTTATCATGCCATATCCATATGCTTTCTAGCACTGACCATATCTTCTTTTCCTTCATATAAATGATCGATACCTGACGTTCTTGGATGTTGCAACCAGGCGTAACGTACACTCTATAAATATTTAGTTGTATGGAGATCTTTGTTCTGGCTACTTCATTCAAGCACTGGTTTAGGAAATCATTCAAGCATTATGTTAGAAAGGCTCTCGCTGATGGGTTCACTTGTTTCACAACACTTGTCATAACAAGAAAATGAAGAGAGACACAAGTATCTTTGCTTGATGCGATCAAAAAATCCAGTGTTCTCTTCTCCCCTCTTCTTCTTAATTGGGTGATATTTATTTAGGCTGGTCCCTTCACCACCAAGGTACTTGGCTGGTGGAACTAAGCAAATAAATACTTATCACTTCATGGATTCAAAGAGAACCTAGGACGGGACTAATTATGAAGCAACACAAAATATGTTTTTAGGAATCCTGTTAAGTCAATAGATAGGGAAAAGGACATCACACAAGATTTGAGAAGGTGAGTAGGTTTTCATTTTTATATCCACTACATATATTTTTTATACCAACCTTGCAATGCTAGAAAAATTATAGCATAGCTCATATGCAAACATAGATTGTATGCAGTTGAAGTGAATAAAAAAATGAAAAATACTAATTCAAAATATTAGAAACTTCATTCCTCGTAATTGTTTGAGTATCATGTTTCTAAAATATAGTTAGAGCATACTTCCATGCCTTAAACAAAGCCAAATTTTGTGCAACAAATCCAAGTGTGCAACAAACCTGAGCGGTGAAATAAATTCAATACCATAGCCTCATGATGGTTCAAGGTCACACTTAGTTCAAATCTTAGCTTTATTGCATCAGGTGCTCTAGGTAGTTCAAAAATTTCAAGGTAAGCTAGAATATTTGCATTTGTTATTGCCTCTCTTTGTACCCAATGCTTCCTATGTTATTGTTATTAGATCTAGTTTTGTTACAACAGATGCTAGACCATGTTGCGTTGATGACCCCAGTGATAGGTTGAAATATCAACTATGGGACTACATCACTTTGCATCTCAATATATCAAGGCTAGGATTTGCATTGCCCCTCTAAAGGAAAATGATGCCATGCCAAGCATAAGTGGATGTCAATATGTATAAACCTACATAGTAGTAATTATATGTGGCCATTATGTGGTGTCATGCCATCTTAGTCTACAATAAAACCATTACACGTGGTCATTGGATTGAGAGGTGGTGACAGTGCATTCATTCCTCTGACAAGAAGAAGTAGAGCATTCATTTCCACAAAAAATGATCAAGCAAATATACCACATAAAAATTAGGACAAACAAAAACCATCAATTTATGGTGTGGAATGGATGGAAAAATAATGCAACTAATTGAAAAACTTGGGCAATATCATCTCAAATCACAAGATGGCTCCACATAGAAAACAATTTTATATTTTCCAAAGTTAAACTATGTAATTACTTGTGGTGGTATAAGGCATTTAATTCTATGATATCATTTAAAATGAATTTGTAACTAATTACATCACTTACTACGGATAATATGTACATTATAAACTATTCCTTACTATGTCACTCTAATGCGAATCATAGACTCTACCTAAGAGCTTAACCTCTAATAGGTATCAGTAATCTCTATTGTAAGCTATTACATACCAGTATTGAATCTTAATACATATTGTATAGGCCAACCACTTATGAATAAGTATGGTCCATCAATGGTATTATATTATTACACAATTCTATGAATCATATATGAAACACAAGTTATACATATGTTATAATTGTGACGTAACAAATAGTACTAGTGTGATTGATACAAGATATGAATACATGTCACTAATTGAGATATGATAGTTTTCATCTATAATAAGTAATATTTAATGATATTACAACATATCATACATCCAAAAGTTCCATCTTCTTATAAAAAATAAGAAATAAAATTCTAACTATGTGGTTGATATGTTGAGTCGTCCCGTAGCTCAGATATTACATATTTTGGATATATTTAATCTTTCTTATGAAGACTAGAAATAGTTGTATACTTTATACCATTTTATTCGTCCCATATAGCATATAATACATCATTTCACTTAACTAATTCAAACTCATTATGGCCATCCACGACTCATTAGGTCAAATCATTTTTAGATCATATGTTATTTGCAGCTAAAGAAAACTAGCACAAAAAAAGTAGGTACTCTACCAGCTTTATCGTTGCTTTCTCACCCTTGGGAGTCCATATACATGTATTTCCTAGTTTCCTTACCACAAGGCTAATAAAACATTATTGCATCTCTTTTGTGGTTTGCAGATTCTCCAAATTGGCTATCTAAATTGATGTAATAAGATTACATCAATTGAGCAAGTAGCCACACTATTCTTCTCTAAGATCTAGTTTCATTTTGGATTGTCCCTTAACATAGCCTTAGATAGTGATTATGGATTCCTCATCACATTTTGGAAAACATTATGGAAACTACTTGGATGTAAGCTGTATATTTCTATTTCCTTTTATCCCAAAATATATCCATAGACTAAGGTTGGTAGCCACAACTTGGTACATTCCTTTTCTGTCTACTATTCTAGCAACACATTATGGAATTCCTATTTACAAAATTACATGTATTGCAACACAACTATATTCGATATATATATATATATATATATATATATATATATATATATATATATTTACAAGTTATTCACATTTTGTAGCATGTTATGTCATGTATTTCAACACAACTATAATCAAGCAATCTATAAATTTACAGGTTATTCACATGTTGAAGCATGTTATGGCTATCAACATTTGGCATCTTTTGAGCTACCCATCACTCTTCCACCATCCACTTCAAAAAACAAGATATGTGAACAGTACAAATATTCCACTTTTGTTCAAAATATTCCACACATGCATGCCCATGTCACAAGAGACCTCACAACCTCTCAAGCTTGTTATAAACCCTCCAGGATTGTCACCACATCCTTGTTGAGTTTCACATCACTAACTGGGTTATGCTACACTTAGAAAAGAAATGTTTCAAAGAATAATGCCACCACAAACTGAAGCCCATTCACTATGTATTGTATAATTTTTTATAAAGACTTACTAAATTACTACTAACTTGTATTTATCCATCATGAATGCTATATGGAGAATACAATCTAAAAATTATGTTGCAACTCCTATTAAATTCACACATAACTCAAATAACTCAACAGTAACTTGAACATGATTTCTAGGTTCTAAAATGGTAGCTCAAAATTTCTTAGGAACAGGACGAAAATAATATCAGAACTTTTAAATGTTATGCATGATTTCTAACCATTCTCATTCAGTGATTGTGTAGTTATGACTTTTGTGGATGTTAAATTGCAACTTGAAAAATACACGTGATTACTGATATTGTCATATCTAAGTAATCTAGGGTAGGAGCATGATTTACCTCTTGTTCTTAGGATTTCAACACAAATTATAAGGTGTTGAAAATTATGAAATCCATTTCTTTACCTAATACCAACATTTAGAATAGTCATGAAATTATACACAAAGGAAAAACAGTGGCTAAGATAGCTTGCTTGTGAACATTATTGTAATGTAAACTGACTAGATGTTACTCTAGGTTACAAGTATATAATGTTACCAGACATTCATAAACAAGAAACTTAAACTTGCAAAATATATTTCGGCAACATGAATGCTATCAAATTCAAACCATATTTCAACTGTCAACAATGCCACTGCCACTGACGTGCTATTAATAATTGTTGTATATGATAAAAAAGTTGTGAATTATTTTCATGCATAGGACAGGTTAAGATAAACATAATCCGCAGTCCAAATGTAGAGGCACACCAAAGTCTTCCAATGATTTGAATTTATATCAACAACCCATATAAAAATTTCAAAATACTACATTATAATTTTAATTTACAATCACAAACAAGGATAAAAATATTGTTACTAGTATAGAGTCTAAACAACATAGCTGAAATAGGCAGTTCTGAAAACCATCACAATGGAATAAATTTCACTTCCTGTAGATACCTGTATTGAGAGCATTTCACAAACAGGCTCTTCTGTTTAGTGTATATTACTGTTAGCTTCTAGGGAACTACTCAGATGAACAATTAGTCAGAAACCTCAAGAAAGCATTGTTTGATGAGAATCCATGTAACCTTCTTAGTCTTTCCTAAGCCTGAGAAATGGAATGCAGATAAAATCATAAGGATATCAGACTTGACCAAGCAAGGAATTGATTCAGACTACAATTCTATTTAAATAGATGTACAACATCAAAATTTCAGTTAATTGCTTATTATAGCTCACAGCATTATCAAAAGTCATGGTTGCAAATGGGATTTCTTCAATAAAACCATTTTTTCCTTGGGAAAGAACCTCGAAGCCAGGATATTTGCATCAAACACTCAAAACCATCTAATTCTATACATGTGAAGAATAGCTAGGAGGTATAAAATGGAATGCTTAAAATCCACTATAGGCAGAGGACGAGAAACAACCTAAACAAATGGTACCCAAGCATTATGTTTATGATTGATCAAGGAATTGATTTACCAAGGGGTACACGTCACTGAGGGAGTTTGAATGTTATTTTAAGGCCTATGGAATTATCTAAATCTTAGGAATCTATGAACATTGTTCTCATTTTTCAAAGATATACTACATACAGCCTAAGCAAACACTTGGGAAACTATGAATAAAGGTGATGAGCACACTTGATCACCAAAAGGATAGGAATGAAGCACTTGAAGTATGTGTGTGGTGATGAAATCTACCCAATTTACCTTTTCCAACATTAGAGTTAAATAAAAATACCAACAATGGATTATGGGTCTAAAAAGGGGATGAAAATAGAGCTCAACTCATCATAAGCAAAAAAAAAAATCTGCATTAAGAATGAAGATATTCAAGACCCTTACCACTCTGAGGTTTTCCATTGGTTGAGAGTGGTTCTTGTCTTTAACTATGATAGCTTCAAAACTTCTCACTATAATATTTAATCAAATGGAAGGCTTGGCATATGGAATCCGAATGATGATTGGGAAAGGATACTAAAATGCCCAGTTTTGATAAGAAATTGATCGATAAGATCTATGGAGGATGAGGCTTGTAAGACTATATATTTAGCTAGCATGAGGTCTTGATTTTACTTTTTAAATTTATTGATCTATATCCATTTCAATTTCCATCATGTCTTGGAGGAATTCTTTATTTATTGGACCAATTTTAGTGCCTATCCTTGAGAAGATGGATATTCTTCAATTTCCTCTTCAATTTCCATCATGTCTTGGAGGAATTATTTATTTATTGGACCAATTTTAGTGCCTAGAATTGAGAATATATATCTTCTTTCAGGAGTGTATAGGTCAATGCACCATTGCAATATGCTAAAGAGTATGTCAGCAAGTACAAGCACAAGAGTATGACAAAGTCACATGCTTGAACTAATGCTAGGTTCTTTGGGGCTTAGCTCCATGTGAACATCCAACCTAAGATATCTAATAAAGGGAATGAGCAATGGTAGAGTGTGGAATGGTGCACACTAGAGGGTGCAGTGACGTCGAACTCCAGGTGTAAAGAAGGCGATGAAAATCAAAATCAGAGTATAGTGGTGTTTGGTGGACAGTGGGCACTGTTGGTAGTTGGGTTGCAAAAGAAAAGAAAAGATCATTATTTCTAAAAATAGATGCAAGGACAAGATCTTCAGTCTTTGTCCAACATCCATTTTATGTTCTTCCAGAGAATGCTTAATAGCTTATGTTATTAAGAAACACATAAACTCACATAGCGGTGGGTGGTGAACATTCATAGATATATCTACTTAGTTTTGTAAAAATGGGTGTCTGTTAAACAAATACTAAACATTAAACTGGATCCTTATAAATATCCATATAACATAAATATTTAACTTAAAGAAAACATAAAAAAATACTATTTAATAAACACAAAACAAAAATTGATACAAAGTATAAAAGTTCAGTGAAATACATATTTATAACTAATTAAATAGTGAATTCTAAAGCTTATTTAAATATTAAGATGTATTTAAGCATGTGTTCCCTGGCTCAACAGCCTTTACAAAACACGATTTCATCTAACAAAATCCTATTTTGTTTGATGAAATGTTCGAATTTCTCAGTGCAAAATAAAGAAGAATTACAGCTACTGAAACTATGCCTTTTTGTCAGCTACTGAATTGGGGAAATTCGTTGTTTTTAAAGCAACCTTTGCAACTATAGAATATTTAACAAAATCATCATTAATGAGTTATTATTTGTTTTTGGATTTGAAATTAAGGATAAATATTAGTGATTTCTATATCCTTCGTTTATCCTAAGCTAGAAATTAATCCAAAACATTATGAATTGATTTTGTTGATTTTGTTATTATAATTATTGCTAGGGTTCAAATATTATCAATGGTTGGTTCGTGGTGGTTTTGGTCAAGACCTAGAGTACGTAAGCCAAATGTGTTACAAACCATTCCCGACATATCCTAAGTTCTCAAACCATGGTCGACATTACCACCAATATCTATGCCGGTCATTATTATATGGTATATTTTGCGAACCAAATTCTTGATTTAATGGTGTGTAATTATGATTATTTATCTGCCACCTTCAAAACCTAGGTCGAATCCATGGTAGGGATGCATGTATTATGGTTATCGTCGGGTTGATTTATGTCACAGCCTCTATCCTGATTCACCTATTGTGAAGCCAGCATGCTATCATGACACTGGTACTTGACCTGTCTATCACGTTTAAGTCTTGGTACGTATCCCTCGTCGTGGATGCCTGTCACTAGAACACCTATTCTATGTACAACGAAGGGACTCATGTCATTCAATTCAGGGTAAATCATGATAATATCAGTCGTCTAGGGTCTTCGACCGTCGTTTGTGTCATCAACCGATTACCACTCCGAGAGCCGATGTCTTCGTTCATGCCAAACCCGTAGGGGTATAGCCTGCGTTTATGCATGGCTCATCCTATTCATCACCTGGTTTCGTTTAGCCTTCATTCCAAGTGCTCACGATCTCGTGTTCCGTCTCTTGACGAGCTCCGGTACCTATTTTGCGTGTGGTTATGTATCTGGGCTCAGCCAGTGATGGCACCTGTAGTAAGGGTTGAACCCTGTGAAATGACCTTGTTAAATTCGGATGCTGAGCTCGCAGTAAAGGTCAAGAATATAGGGTGGATGCCGTTCTTGAAGAAATTCTCTGACTCGAACCCTGAAGTTACTAGGGTTTTTTCTCTCTCCCTAGTTGATTTTCAAACAGAATTTGGTAATCTTCGGTTTCGAGTTTATGAACGGTCAATAGCGGCCGCAATAGGTTTGTCCCTGACTGGTCAGAGATGGTTCAAATACCAGAAGATGAATATAACAGAATGGCAGCAGTTGCTTAAAAACCCTGCTCAGGAAGTCTCTTTTCGAACTGGAGTGGCCCGTAAGTATTTCAAGGAAGAATGGCGTCTTGTCCTTGATTTGATTCACCATTACTTGACCTGTGAAGGCCGGTTATCGTCAACGTATGTATATCACCTCCGGCTTATGTCTGTTTTTATAGGGTTTCCGTTAAATTTTCCTTATTATCTTTTACACATCCTATTCAAAATGTCGAATGTGATTAAAAAAGCCCCTAAACACGTCAGTCACAGCCTCTTTCATCATGGGTTGGTTCGCATGTTGATTGATAGTGAGTTGTTGAAGTTGGGTCGGTCATGGGAGGAATTTGTAGAGTCCAACGGTTTTTCATCATTTTGTCACTGCATGTTTGACAACCCTGATGATTGCAGCAAGCACAAGGATCCGAGTTCAGCCTCAGTCCCTTCTCTGCACAAACCTTTGTCAAGTCCCAGTCGTATGAGCCCTGAACCCTGCAAAATCCCCATGGCCAATCCAGTCGAAAGCACTGACACTCCGTTAAGGTCTAAACATGTGAGGAGAGTTTCACCTTTGTCACCAGCTACACCCCAAAGCAGTATTGATAAAATTGGCAATCGTGGATGAAATCATCCCAAGGCTAAATTCATAGGCAGATTCACCAGGAGCATGGTGAAAGCTACTTCTGTCAAAACCCCTGTTATTGACAAGGTTCAGGTGGAAACTGTTGTTTTAGATGAGGAAGAATTTGATATCCCTTCGCCTATTGATTGTAATGTCGCTCAGCCTGAAATTGTTCCGAATCCTATCAATGAGACTCTTCCTGTTATTGATAAGGACATTCCTGTGCTCGATAAAGAGGTGCAAGAGGATTCGTTTGTTAATGCTCCGACTAAGGAAAAGCCTGTACGCACAAATTCACCTAGTGTTTATTGTGTTGCAGATATGGCTCATCCTTTTTTTATTAATCGACTGTTGGATAAAATTCGTAGTATGGAGGATAGGGTAGGTGAAATGGCAGTGAATCGGGATTTAATAAAGGCCGAAAATGCTATGTTAAAGGAGAAAGTTAATGCGAATGATCAACAGCTCCTCCGATTGAGAAATCATAAGAATAAGTTGATTAGGAGGGTCCTCAAATTGCAGGATGAAAATGAAAAGAATGAAGAAAAGGTTCGTGAGCTTATCGCTCAGATTGCACTCATGCAGTTCAGGGTTGCTCCCTCTCCGAGTCATTCAAGTGGGGTGAATATCCAGTTTTTTAATGCTCCGGTAAATTTGTAGTGTTTTGGCGGTGTGTTATTTTGATATCAGGTTTGAAGTTTTGATGATCAAGTTTTATTTGCAGGTATTTGCTGAGTGTGAAATTGTTTGTTAATTATTTTATTTGTTTTTCTATTTTAATTACATTTTAATTATGTTTCTTTTGTCTTGCATCGCAGGTAGTATCACGAATATTTTCCTTCCCCGATTTTGATGATTTCGGTTGTATGGATGATCCCTCTATATCTGGAAGAAAATCGATCTTGCAGGGACCGTTTTCCAGGTGCCATTACCTTATCTATGTCCTCGATCTCCTGTTATGGACTGAGTATTCGCGCATATGCTAAAAATTGACATGTTCCCACTTGTCAATTTTATGTGAAATCAGTTAAGGATTTCAATGTTGATTATCTCCAGCACTTAGAAGGTTTTATTTTGGGGGGAAATTAAAATGTATTTATAGGGAAGATAGCATAAGTGATGGGGGTCGATAGTTTGGGAAAGGGAGGACAAGACCGATGTTCGATCTATCTGTGACTCGTGACAGTTAACTGTCAGTAGCTACAGCGTTTGGACTGGTGATGTTTGATACATATATATAGTTTTTATACTTTACATATGATCTATAATATCTTTCGATTTTGCCACTCGTTTTTTCTATATTATAAATGTTTGTGATAATTTCCTTGATGAATTGTGCAAATATTATTTACAAGTATCGACTGTTGCTGTTTCCGATTTTGTTGATATGTCATGTTCTGTAATTAATGATTGAAATCATTGTTATATAATGTGTAATGACTTCTGTATGGTTTTGTCAATATTTAAATTCCTTTAGATATTGTCAAATGTATGCATACAGTGTCCATGTCAGCATAAATCGATTATAGGTTAAATTTTCCATTGCTCCTGATCAGGATAGAGAGTAGATTAGGATTATATATGTTTAAGTTTTTATTATATTATTCGGAAGATCCTTTTGATTCAAATCCTTTTATAGGAATTACCAACATTCAGATTATTTCTGTTGTAATTATTGTACACTGTGTGTATTATACATCTCTGTAGGAAATTAATTCTGTTATTTTGTATCTTCCTATTCTTGTGTTTATAATTAACTGCTTTAAGTAGGTTAAATATAAAATTTTGATATTCTATAATATGTAATAAGAATTAACCTTGGTAATCCTAAGCGTAGGCCCGAATAACAATCAGTAGCATCAATTTTAACCTTTAGACTTTTAAATTTCCAGGCTAACAGAGCCTTTAAACCTATCGAGAACAACCATCCCAAACAGCTTGGAGCCTGTCCTAAGGATCTCGGTATGGGTTGTTTCCCCCGTTGCGGGCTTAGTCAAATACGTACATCAACAATGGTGCTAGAAGGAGGGCCAGCGTAAGCCAATGGCTGATGAAAACAATCCTGTAAACAAATTTAATCAGCCTACCATCCCTCAAATACAATCTATTGCACAACCACGCTCTCACCGTTCATCACGAGTGAATGAAACTCCAGTGCGCAACTCTGTTCGAAATCTGATCTCTCAGTTCAATTCTCCCAGTATTCACTTACCTGAAGAAATCAACCAGTATGAGCAAGCCATAAACGAATCTAGTAGAATTTTAACTAGAGCTTATTCGAATCTCACTGGGCGCCAGCCCACTGAATTACCTCTTCCGCATATTACACGTCCTCGTACTCGTCATCCTGAATCTATTCTGGGAGAACAAGAACAGCCTTTAGGTTCCCATCCCGATCCTCACATACAACAATCTCTTATAGGCACCAACCAACCTTCCTCTTCTTCAGGACCACCTGCTTCAGGAGGGACTGGTCAACCACCATCGCCGCCTCGATCACCTCCTCGTGTTTTACAAACACCGCCTTCACCGCCTCCAACTCCGAGAGACATGGCAGCTGCAAATCCCCCAAACCCCAACGCTAATATGCCATGGCTAGCTCAAGATGCAGTGGCCGTCCCCGACGTTCAGCACCCTTTACCTAAACATCCTGAGAAATTACTGCCTAAATTCAACCCTGAGTTGAAAGAGCCAGCGGAAGATCATGTCAAGAAGTTTATGTTGGCAGTTCGACTCTTGGATGTTGAACATGAAGATGTGGTCTGTCGGCTTTTCCCTTATACATTTGAGGGGAAAGCGTCAACATGGTATTTTTCACTTACAGCTGGTTCCATTACTAGCTGGAATGAATTTGATCTTGCATTTACAAACAAGTTTGGAGATGACAAGACTCCTACTATTTTAGTCTCAGAATTGTCTAGAATTCGCATGGAACCCAAAGAAAAGGTTAAATATTTTAACCAACGTTTTCTAACTTTGCGAAACAGGATTCCTGCTACCTCAAGGCCGACTGAGGACGTTACTGTTGAATTTCACACTTCAGCCTTACCGGGAAAAATATCCATGTTTGTCAGGCAAAAGGCCAAACTTACCCTAGCTGAAAACTTTGAAGAAGCAATTAAAGTCGAAAAGGATGCGAATGCCACAATAGCAAATCCCGGAATAGATAATGATTCAGCATCTTCTTCTCGGAAGAAGACTGACAATCCTTCCAAAAGCTCTGACAAAAGGGGCCAAGATGCCTTAGATCTTGACAGTTTACAAAGAGTCATTAAAAAACTGTCTAATGAAATCATAGATTTAAAAAAGGGTACTTCTGAAAATACCACAAACAAAGAACCACCTAAACAGTTTTTCAGAAAACCTTTTCAAAATTCAGCTGCGAAACAAACTCTACCCTCTGAAGCCAACAGCGTTGAGGAACTTAACACCTTTCTCAAATCAATATTTTCAAATCTAGAAACATCTACTGAAAATGAAACTCAGTCTTCCGGACAGAGTTCTCAAGATAATAAAAAAACAGATGATGGCAATGACGATAAACCACCCCATGTCATCAGTCATTTCTGGGACACCTCAGAATTAACTGATGACGAAGATGTGGCTGTTGTCAATGTAAATCAGCATCAGTACAACACCAGAAGTAAAAAATACCAGCCCCCAGGTGAACCTGCTACAACTATTAAAGATAATAGTTCAGCTATCAAAGATAAAGATCAGTCTGCAAATAGTAAATCTGCACATTCCCTTGAGTTAGAATATGACTTGATCGAAGACTTAAAGAAAAGCAGAGCCAATATCTCCCTATATGAACTCATAAAGATACTTGTGATTCGAGATAAAATGGTGCAAGGAGTTTGCCCAAATAAATCTGGTAAGACTCCCTCCAATCAACTTAGTTCTACCATTAATAAGGATAACTCAAAAAAGGCTTCAGTTAATGCATCATCCATAGGCAAGAAGTCCAATTCTTCAACTCCGCCCTTTTTACTTACATTTGAAATATTTAATCGTAAAGTGCATAACTGTATGATAGACTCAGGGGCCTCCAAGAATGTGATGCCTTACTCTGTATGTAAAAAACTTAATGCTGTCCCTGAACCGTGTGATACAAGCATTGTACAGCTTGATCGTTCAAATGTAAAAGTATTAGGTAAGCTGAAGCAGGTGCTGATAAGGTTGGCTTCCAATCCTCAAGTTCACTTTATCATCGATATTATTGTTGCCGATATCCCAGAAGCATATGGTTTATTTCTTAGCAGGGATTGGTCACAAAAACTCGATGGATATTTTGCAACAGACTGGTCACACTTTTGGATATCTCACAAAGGTCGCCCGAATAAAATCAGAATCGATCGAGAACGGTATATGAAGCATACCGTCACTGAAATTGATGACTCAAATGAACGAGTCTTGTTCACTGATACCATAATGGGTAACTACATGGCTGACTCATTCTTTGGGAACTTGGAGGCTGAAATTTCAGAAATTCCAGATTCAAATCAACAGTCTGAAATTTGTCATTTTACACAAGTCCCAGCTGAAATTCCAGTCCCAGATACACCACGTTTAGATCTCAATGACGGTTTTTGGTCTCTTTACTTTGACGGTTCCAAGTCAAAAGAAGGAGCTGGTGCAGGATGCTTACTGATTGATCCTTACGGGAAAAGGTACTTCATTGCTTGCAGATTAGAATTCGATTGCACCAATAACATCGCTGAGTACGAAGCCCTCATCCAAGGGCTTAAGAAAGCGATTGACTTGGGAGCCAAAGCCTTGGTAGTCTTAGGAGATTCTGAGATTATTGTTCGTCAGGTACGTAATACAATACACTGCATAGCTGGACACTTGAGAAATTATCAGGCTGAGGTATGGAATTTACTATTAGCATTTGAAGCATTTAACATAAGTTCCATCCCTCATTATCTAAATCAGGAAGCTGATCTTTTGGCTAATGTTGCTTCAAGATTGATTCCATCTGAAGGAATCCTTACTGATGCTTTCTCAGTTGAATTGTTGTTCATACCTTCTATACCTGACAACATAGCAAATTGGAGAGTCTTCAATGACGACCAGCAATTGATCGATTTTCTGACTTTCAAAGATACTTTCAAGGATGCGATTTTGGATGAAATGACTCACGATGAGGACCTACACAATTTTGCGGCAATCCATAAGCCTTGTTCAATTCAGGAATCTCTCGATCAGGTTAGTGCTCTTCCCAGATCAGTAATCAGACTTGAGAAATTCTACGACTTAAAGGATAAATTTAAAGCTGCAAGGAATTGTAAAACTAATAGCTCCATCATGCAATCTGACATTGTGAATCTAGGAACTGAGCAAAACCCTCAATGTGTAAATCTGGGCAGTGCATGTACTGCCTAGGAAAAAACAGCCTTCATTAAACTTTTCAAAGAGTTTAAAGATATATTTGCATGGACGTATGATGACCTGAAAACATTCGACACTAACATCATGCAACATGTCATTCCTATGAAACCTGAGGCTAAGCCTTTTCAACAAAAATTGAGGAAAATGCACCCCAGCCTAGAACCAGCTGTCAAGAAGGAGCTAAATAAACTCCTTTCTGCCAGAATAATTTTCCCTCTTCGGCATGCACAGTGGGTAGCAAATCTTGTACCCATGAGGAAGAAAAATGGTGACATCAGGTTATGTGTCGACTTCCAAAACCTGAATAAGGTTTTCGATAAAGACAACTATCATGTTCCTACAATGGAGAAAATCTTGCAACAGGTCTCCGGATCTGAAATGTTTTCACTACTAGATGGTTTTTCAGGATATAACCAAGTGTTGGTATCCAAAGCTGACCAGTTGAAAACTACTTTTAGGACGCCTTGGGGAACCTATGCGTACAGGAAAATGCCATTTGGTCTCATAAATGCCGGAGCAACATTTCAGAGGGCAATGGACATCGCCTTCAGGGGTCTGATTGGTAAGTTTGTCGTTATTTATCTTGATGATGTTACCGTCTTTTCAAAAAATAGGACTGATCATTTAACTCATCTCAGGAGAGTCTTTGAGCGTTGCAGGAAGTATGGGATTTCTTTAAATCCTAAGAAGTCTATCTTTTCAGTAATAGAAGGTAAGTTGCTGGGTTTTGTTGTCTCTAAACAAGGTATCAATATTGACCCAGAACGCACCAGTGCCATATCATAGATTTCGATGCCCCACTCAAAGAAGTCCATGCAGTCGTTTCTTGGAAAGATAAATTTTGTTTCTAGATTTATTCCTGGGTTTACGGAAATTGTTCGGACGCTTCAGAAAATGATAAGAAAGGATGCTGAGTTTAAATGGAACACTGATGAGAAGTAATCTTTCCATGATATCTTAAAAGCTATTGCTGAAGCCCCCACTCTCACTAGCCCAGATTTTTCCAAACCTTTCATTTTATATACGTTTGCTTCTGATTCTTCTTATGCTGCTGTTCTGACACAGAAAAACCAGGAAAATAATGAAGCTCCTATCTCTTTTACGATTTTGGGTCTCAACGGTGCAGAATTAAACTACCTAGAAGTACACAAGCAAGATTTTGCTGTTTTCAAATCTGTTAAACATTTCAGGCCTTACTTACTGAAGTCCCACACCAAAGTCGTCGTACCATATTCTGCAGTTAGAAATCTCTTGGTACAGAAGGATCTTGGTGAAAAAAGAGCACATTGGGTCACAACACTTCAGGAATACGACTTGGAAATAAAACCTTTAAAGATTGTCAGGGGACAAGGACTCTGCAAGCTAGCAGCTGGGTCTGCGGACAATTCCGATTCTGATCTGCACTTCTTTAGCGAACCTTCTTTATTTGAAAGGGAGGTTTTTCCGGTCTCCACTCCTCCTGATTCTTGGTATGACGATATTAAGTTCTTCTTATTGCATGGGACCGCCCCTGAACATTTAGACCCACGTCATAAGAAGGCTTTAAGATTGAAATCTGCACCTTATCATCTTATTGATAACATTTTGTTTAGAAAGAATTTCGAAGGAGTTGTCCTTCGTTGTCTAGAAAGACATGAGGCTGATAATGTGTTATCTCAACTACATGTAGGACTAGCTGGAGGACACTTTAGCGGAGAAACCACTGCCCACAAGATACTTAAAGCTGGGTACTACTGGCCCACATTGTTTAAAGACGCATATTCTTTCGCCAGGAAGTGCCAAGAATGTCAGAGAGCGGGAGGTAGACTAAAAAAGGCAGTGTTACCCCTCCAGCTGGTTACCATTGAAGTCCCATTTTAGCAATGGGTTCTGGATATTGTTGGCCCAATCACACCAGCCTCTTCACAACAACATAAATACATTCTGACAGCCACAGACTGCTTCACTAGATGGGTTGAAGCCATCCCTTTGAGGGTAGTCAATTCCAAACAGGTGATATCTTTCCTTGATTCTTTTATTATTACCAGATTCGGTGTTCCAGAATCTTTAATATTTGACAATGCAACTTATTTTTCCTCTGCAAAATTAACTGAGTATGCATTGGATAGGGGTATGAAATTGAAATATTCAGCTAATTATTACCCTCAGGGTAATGGGTTAGCAGAATCCTCTAATAAAAATCTGATAAAGATTCTGAAACGTACTGTGGCTAACCATCATAGGAATTGGCATACTACTCTGTCAAATGCTTTGTGGGCTGATAGGGTAACTCCCAAAGCTGCTATAGGAAAATCTCCCTTTTTCCTGGTGTATGGTAAAGAAGCCATCTTACCCCCTCATTTGTTCTTACCCTCCTTACAGCTTGCCCAGTCAGTACAGGAGGTACCATGTTCTACCATGGAGCATCGAATTAACACCTTGCAGAAACTGGAGGAAGATAGGGAGTTGGCTAGAAAAAAATTTGAGAAACACCAGCAGACTGTGAAGCGTTGGTTTGACCTCAGGAAGTCAATCAGTCGGGATTTGGAAGTAGGTGACTTAGTCTTGAAATGGGACAAGGAACACGAAGATAAAGGAAAACACACAAAGTTCCAATGCCTGTGGCTAGGGCCATTTATTATTATAGAAAAACTTGGTTCTAGTACTTTCAGGCTACAAACACTGGAAGGAGACATTGACAACCTTCCAGTAAATGGTCACCTAATTAAGAGATACTTTTGTTGATCCCCCTCAAGGGATCATCCTGTATATACCTGTGTGGTGTGTTTGCTTGATGCATATTATTTCGTTGTCCTTTTGATTTATTTGTTGTTTTGTTTGTGTGTTATGAACCTGGTGAATTCATCAAACTTGGAACTGATGGCTCATTTTAAGTTCTGTCATTTATCTGTAAGTTATGCACAAAGACATTATTATCCTGGAAAATGTCAGTCTGTTTTGCTTCTTGAACAGAGAATGGTGTCTCATTGTTCTAGATTTTACCAAAAAAAGCTCAAACCATGTTAATATTAATTAAGTATATTAGTCTCTGCAAAGATTTGCCCAACGAGATTGGGACAGTACTTGGTAAAGTTATCTATTTAAATCTTTTACGCCATCCCTTCTCGTAAAGAGGATCAGATTAGCCTCCCTATATGCTAAGATAATCTCATTTGAGATTAATAATAATTACGTTTTGGACAAGGAGGGACTTGAACATATGCAAAAATCTGAAGGACAGAAAGTCTCATGACGAGCTGATCTGCTCAGGATCATAGGTTTGCTTCCAGTAACATTGTCGTCTCCGGTCACCAAGCCTAGGAAATGACCCTTGGACAAAATTCTAAGGGGTGAAAGGTCTCATCATGAGCCGGTTCATTTTACTGTAATGCAAACTGGTGACTGACATGGTTACTATCTAGTTACCAAGCCTGAACCATGGCCTTCATGAGGAATAAAATTAAAAATAAAATAGTGGTAACAGTTTCTCCCGACCAGAATTGTACATATATAACTAGCAGACAGGATACTGGCGTTCTGAAGGTTTAGGAGCAACCCTGTCGAGGCTATGAACGCCTGCTGGCAGTAGGGCCATGCTTGTGGTATTGAGATTTTATCCTTAAAACTAAGCCATTTACTGTCTTACTCTTTAAGGACTAATTTCTGTTTGAGACCTGATTTTATCAAACAAATCACTGAAACTGTAATGTTCTGGTAAGTTTTAGAATTGTGAAATACTTGAATTTGTTTAAGATGTTAAAACAGTGATCTTTGTATAATGGCTTGTGTTAAGGATTTAATGTCTTTATGTGCATGATTTCAGGTTAAGAGGCAGAGATAACTGTTCCGCCCAGCTTGTCACCATCTGTTGTGCCCTGGCTCAATAGCCTTTACAAAACACGATTTCATCTAACAAAATCCTATTTTGTTTGATGAAATGTTCGAATTTCTCAGTGCAAAATAAAGAAGAATTACAGCTACTGAAACTATGCCTTTTTGTCAGCTACTGAATTGGGGAAATTCGTTGTTTTTAAAGAAACCTTTGCAACTATAGAATATTTAACAAAATCATCATTAATGAGTTATTATTTGTTTTTGGATTTGAAATTAAGGATAAATATTAGTGATTTCTATATCCTTCGTTTATCCTAAGCTAGAAATTAATCCAAAACATTATGAATTGATTTTGTTGATTTTGTTATTATAATTATTGCTAGGGTTCAAATATTATCAATGGTTGGTTCATGGTGGTTTTGGTCAAGACCTAGAGTACGTAATCCAAATGTGTTACAAACCATTCCTGACATATCCTAAGTTCTCAAACCATGGTCGACATTACCACCAATATCTATGCCGGTCATTATTATATGGTATGTTTTGCGAACCAGATTCTTGATTTAATGGTGTGTAATTATGATTATTTATCCGCCACCTTCAAAACCTAGGTAGAATCCATGGTAGGGATGCATGTATTATGGTTATCATCGGGTTTATTTATGTCACAGCCTCTATCCTGATTCACCTATTGCGAAGCCAGCATGCTATCATGACGCTGGTACTTGACCTATCTATCACGTTTAAGTCTTGGTACGTATCCCTCGTCGTGGATGCCTGTCAATAGAACACCTATTCTACGTACAACGAAGGGCCTCCTATCATTCAATTCAGGGTAAATCATGATAATATCAGTCGTCTACGGTCTTCGACCGTCGTTTGTGTCATCAACCGATTACCACTCCGAGAGTCGATGTCTTCGTTCATGCCAAACCCGCAGGGGTATAGCCTGCGTTTATGCATGGCTCATCCTGTTCATCACCTGGTTTCGTTTAGCCTTCATTCCAAGTGCTCACGATCTCGTGTTCTGTCTCTTGACGAGATCTGGTACCTATTTTGCGTGCGGTTATGCATCTGGGCTCAGCCAGTGATGGCACCTGTAGTAAGGGTTGAACCCTGTGAAATGACCTTGTTAAATTCGGACGCTGAGCTCACAGTAAAGGTCGAGGATATAGGGTGGATGCCATTCTTGAAGAAATTCTCTGACTCGAACCCTGAAGTTACTAGGGTTTTTGCTCTCTCCCTAGTTGATTTTCAAGCAGAAGTTGGTGATCTTCGGTTTCGAGTTGATGAACGATCAATAGCGGCCGCAACAGGTTTGTCCCTGACTGGTCAGAGATGGTTCAAATACCAGAAGATGAATATAACAGAATGGCAGCAGTTGCTTAAAAACCCTGCTCAGGAAGTCTCTTTTCGAACTGGAGTGGCCCATAAGTATTTCAAGAAAGAATGGCGTCCTGTCCTTGATTTGATTCACCATTACTTGACCTGTGAAGGCCGGTTATCGTCAGCGTATGTATATCACCTCCGGCTTATGTCTGTTTTTATAGGGTTTCTGTTAAATTTTCCTTATTATCTTTTACACAGCCTGCTCAAAATGTCCAATGCGATTAAAAAAGGCCCTAAACACGTCATTCACAGCCTATTTCATCATGGGTTGGTTCGCATGTTCATTGATAGTGAGTTGTTGAAGTTGGGTCGGTCATGGGAGGAATTTGTAGAGTCCAACGGTTTTTCATCATTTTGTCACTGCATGTTTGACAACCCTGATGATTACAGCAAGCACAAGGATCCAAGTTCATCCTCAGTCCCTTCTCTCCGCAAACCTTTGTCAAGTCCCAGCCGTATGAGCCCTGAACCCTGCAAAATCCCCGTGGCCAATCCAGTCGAAAGCACTGACACTCCATTAAGGTCTAAACGCGTGAGGAGAGTTTCACCTTTGTCACCAGTTACACCCCAAAGCAGTATTGATAAAATTGGCAATCATGGATGAAATCAGCCCAAGGCTAAATTCATAGGCAGATTCACCAGGAGCATGGCGAAAGCTACTTCTATCAAAACCCCTGTTATTGACAAGGTTCAGGTGGAAACTGTTGTTTTAGATGAGGAAGAATTTGACATCCCTTCGCCTATTGATTGTAATGTCACTCAGCCTGAAATTGTTCTGAATCCTGTCAATGAGACTCTTCCTATTATTGATAAGGACATTCCTGTGCTCGATAAAGAGGTGCAAGAGGATTCGTTTGTTAATGCTCCGACTAAGGAAAATCCTGTGCGCGCAAATTCACCTGGTGTTTATTGTGTTGCAGATATGGCTCATCCTTTGTTTATTAATCGACTGTTGGATAAAATTCGTAGTATGGAGGATAGGGTAGGTGAAATGGCAGTGAACCGGGATTTAATAAAGGCTGAAAATGCTATGTTAAAGGAGAAATTTAATGCGAATGATCAACAGCTCCTCCGATTGAGAAATCATAAGAATAAGTTGATTAGGAGGGTCCTCAAATTGCACGATGAAAATGACAAGAATGAAGAAAAGGTTCTTGAGCTTAACGTTCAGATTGCACTCATGCAGTTCAGGGTTTCTCCCTCGCCGAGTCATTCAAGTGGGGTGAATATCCAGGTTTTTAATGCTCCGGTAAATTTGTAGTGTTTTGGCGGTGTGTTATTTTGATATCAGGTTTGAAGTTTTGATGATCAAGTTTTATTTGCAGGTATTTTCTGAGTGTGAAATTGTTTGTTAATTATTTTATTTGTTTTTCTATTTTAATTACATTTTAATTATGTTTCTTTTGTCTTGCATCGCAGGTAGTATCATGAATATTTTCCTTCCCCGATTTTGATGATTTCGGTTGTATGGATGATCCCTCTATATCTGGAAGCAAATTGATCTTGCAGGGACCGTTTTACAGGTGCCGTTACCTTATCTGTGTCCTCGATCTCCTGTTATGGATTGAGTATTCGCGCATATGCTGAAAATTGACATGTTCCCACTTGTCAATTTTATGTGAAATCAGTTAAGGATTTCAATGTTGATTATCTCCAGTGCTTAGAAGGTTTTATTTCGGGGGGAAATTAAAATGTATTTATATGGCAGATAGCATAAGTGATGGGGGTCGATAGTTTGGGAAAGGGAGGACAAGACCGCTGTTCGATCTATCTGTGACTCGTGACAGTTAACTGTCAGTAGCTACAGCGTTTGGACTGGTGATGTTTGATACATATATATAGTTTTTATACTTTACATATGATCTATAATATCTTTCGGTTTTGCCACTCGTTTTTTCTATATTATAAATGTTTGTGATAATTTCCTTGATGAATTGTGCAAATATTATTTACAAGTATCGACTGTTGCTGTTTCTGATTTTGTTGATATGTCATGTTCTGTAATTAATGATTGAAATTGTTGTTATATAATGTGTAATGACTTCTGTATGGTTTTGTCAATATTTAAATTCCTTTATATATTGTCAAATGTATGCATACAGTGTCCATGTCAGCATAAATCGATTATAGGTTAAATTTTCCATTGCTCCTGATCAGGATAGAGAGTAGATTAGGATTATATATGTTTAAGTTTTTATTATATTATTCGGAAGATCCTTTTGATTCAAATCCTTTTATAGGAATTACCAACATTCAGATTATTTCTGTTGTAATTATTGTACACTGTGTGTATTATACATCTCTGTAGGAAATTAATTCTGTTAATTTGTATCTTCCTATTCTTGTGTTTATAATTAACTGCTTTAAGTAGGTTACATATAACAGTTTGATATTCTGTAATATGTAATAAGAATTAACCTTGGTAATCCTAAGCGTAGGCCCGAATAACAATCCGTAGCATCAATTTTAACCTTTAGACTTTTAAATTTCCAGGCTAACAGAGCCTTTAAACCTGTCGAGAACAACCATCCCAAACAGCTTGGAGCCTGTCCTAAGGATCCCGGTCTGGGTTGTTTCCCCCGTTGCGGGCTTAGTCAAATACGCACGTCAACAAAGCATAACAAGATAAGATGACCATGAAATGAATCTACACTGTACACTTGTTTCACTTCAGTTAATCTTGTTGATCCACTGAGTAAAGTCCAAAATATGAGATAATATCTAAACACCTATCCTCGTAACTATCGCTGTAATGACCTGTTCCATTGGAGTAAAGCTCTATTCTGCAAGGGAATCTCCATCATCAGCAACAAATGCTTGGACTTTACTGAAATACTCATATTTCATTTATTGTTGTTGGTGGAGATTTCCTTGTAGAATATAGCTTTTCTCCAGTAGAACAGGGGATTTCAGTGTTCCTTTATAACATAACCATTGTTGGGCATACCATAAAATAGAGGTTGCAACTTCCAAGTGTTGGAGAGAGAGTGTGAAATATTTGTAGACCAAGTGTTTTTTTTTCTTACAGGACAGAGGGTCACTGCATTAAATTCCAAATATTAGATGTGGAAATTTGAATAATAAAGGGGCAGTAAGAGTTTGGGATACGATGCTGAATATCTTCAAAAATTGGGTTGAAGGAAGATTGACAAAATACCAAATCATTGGCCAGTTATCCTACTCAACATATGGAACATGTGACAAGGAATGCCTCTTTAGGGATGCTAACTTCAATGAATGTTTTCATGTTTCTCCCAAATATGTGTAATATATGTTGTTCATTAATCCGTGCCTTAATGTAGACCACGTTTTTCTTTACAAAATAAAACAATGACAAGTACAAGAACCTTGCATACAGAGCCAAAGCCTCCCCTCCGAGCTTTTCGCTTTCATGAAAATTATCCATTGACTCTATGAGTGCTTCGAAGGTGAAAAGAATTTGCTTCTATTTGAGTAGTGTCGATTAAGGGTCATGTA
>LPNX010050353.1:102265-118952 GCA_001517045.1 Pseudotsuga menziesii
TTTAACAGTTTTTTTTGGATAACATAAATTTGCTTGTGTGAAACAATTGTTAAACTCCATATTCTACCTTTTTTTTTTCTTACAGGACAGGGGGTCACTGCATTAAATTCCAAATATTAGATGTGGAAATTTGAATAATAAAGGGGCAGTAAGAGTTTGGGATACGATGCTGAATATCTTCAAAAATTGGGTTGAAGGAAGATTGACAAAATACCAAATCATTGGCCAGTTATCCTACTCAACATATGGAACATGTGACAAGGAATGCCTCTTTAGGGTTGCTAACTTCAATGAATGTTTTCATGTTTCTCCCAAATATGTGTAATATATGTTGTTCATTAATCCGTGCCTTAATGTAGACCACGTTTTTCTTTACAAAATAAAACAATGACAAGTACAAGAACCTTGCATACAGAGCCAAAGCCTCCCCTTCGAGCTTTTCGCTTTCATGAAAATTATCCATTGACTCTATGAGTGCTTCGAAGGTGAAAAGAATTTGCTTCTATTTGAGTAGTGTCGATTAAGGGTCATGTACTTCTGTGCAGAAGGAAAAGTGAATAAGAATTTAACATTTTTTTTTGGATAACATAAATTTGCTTGTGTGAAACAATTGTTAAACTCCATATTCTACCTTCGTTCTACTCATGGGGGAGTTTTACTCAACATCTCATCTAACTTTTTTAATGTAGATCCATCACACTTAGTAAGAGTTCCCCATTTCCAACACAAGCTACTCAACAAGCTTAGATCTTAGGTCTAAACTGGATTTCCCCATTGTATGTTGATTTCCTTTCGAAGCATACACTGGTCTTCTTCTCAATTATATTCCATTTACACGAAATTATAACTAGAAAGGTTAATAGTTTCCACTGGGAGAGGTTGAGGGGTAATATTTGACCCTGACTGGGAGGAAATCTAGGGTTGACACGTTAAAAACACTAGATTTCATGAAAGAAGACATTTTTTCAATGGGAAAATACAAAATATATATTCAATTTCATGAAAGAAGACCAACTTTTTATTAATATGAAAGGTTACAATTTCTACATGATGCAAAATTCGATAGTAACTTGTAGAAATGGTCATAGATGATACTACATATTCCAGAATTCCATGACTTTGGCAGGTCTGTTGGTTGTCTACTAAAAATTTGGGTAAAAATCGAGCAAAATGAGTGCATTTTGTTCTGTGCCTTTTGTAAATAGATCGACAAGTTAGACATGTCTAGTCAACATATTTCAGATTTGACTTGTGAGTCTAAGTCAGACTCCTAGAACCTTCATGGACGAATGTGGAAGCATCCTATTTACTATGAGAAATTTCCAACCTCTGTAGATGGCGATTGCTTAGATTAAATCAAGAAATTCACCATTTGTGAAAGGACACCAATTATAAATGAACAAAATACTAGCTAGAAAGAAATCCATGTCAATGCATCCAATGTGAAATGGATGTAATGGTTCCTATTTTGAGTGTGGTGCTCATGTTACCTAGCATTAAGAACCATCATCACACTTGGAACTCTTTTGAAATATGTAAGAGTTGTTATGAATAATATTTCTCCTACATCTGGAAAGTTTTCTAGAATTTTCTAGAGCTCAAGGAACCTGCTTCTCCCTCTTTATGGGATATATTTTCAAACCTTATCCAGAATCAATTCACCTTGTAGAATTTAAAAATCCTAACCTGTCTAAGGTCACCACATTCACATCTACACAAGATTCTACAGGGAAACTCACAAATCCTCCAAGAAAAAGAGAATGGTTAGCTATTATTACCATAATGAGGGACGTTCCTTGAAAAAGTGTATCCATCTTCAAAGGATTGAAGATGTCACTAGACAAACAACTAGCAACAATAACCTCTTTGAAGACAATTTTGGTACTTCTAACCCTACACATCTTGCAGTCCACTATGATTTATTGTCTTCAACTTCTTCATAGGGATGGATTGTAGAATCTGGGGTAATTATACATATGATGAATAACAAGAAATTTATCTTAGACTACAATGTTAGCAAAAAGGTCAACAAGTAACTATAGATAATTATTTAAATCTCCTAGTTTCGAGTTGTGTCCCTAATGTCATTGATAATGCTAAGTATGAAGATGTTCTCCAACTTCAAATAAATTCATTGCAATTGTGTCCTATGTAAAATATGGAATTAGGTTATGGAAATTTATATATCCTTGATACATGGCCCATTTTCACCTCACTAAGGGCCCTCCACAAATAAACTATGCTAGCGGTGTTTGCAACCCTAACAATAGTATGTCTAAACATAAGAAATTGGTTTTTTATTAGGCATATAACATAGTTAATATGATTTGTTTTCTAGTGGTGATCCTTTATATGGGGTCTAAAACCTAGATTCTTGTGGTGAATCGAATTTTCTAAATATACTTAGTAATAAGGGCCATTCAAGCCATATCAGTCCTAGCATAAGAAATTGCAAATATGATGTGCTATTGCTCCTGTACATTAATAAAAATCCTTACTTTTTGTTTACAAAAAAAATCACAATTATAAGAATTCAAAAATAAATACCAACCACACCATGCTTCCCATAAATGAAGTTGAAGCATCAATTTCAAGATAAAACCAGAAAAAATATTGATCCTTTTCCTGATCAAAACCCATCACATAAATTACCTCAAAACAAGCACATATTTTCCTCAAAACAAACAATTTATTCATACATTGAATGAGCATGGAGATTATATAAATTTGAAATTTCTATAGAATATTTATGATAACCAACAACATTTCATCTTAGTATGACTGCTATGTTACCAAGGATTTAAAATACTATTGAGAGGTCCCTCATTTTCTACAATTAAAAAAAAATAGCATTACCTGAAGGAAAGCTAGTAATTCTAGAGAATCAACCTCTATTTCAGTTTTGAGTCATGTCCTCCCTAGCCAGAACAACCTAGAAAATTGAAAACATGTGATGCATAATACAAACACTTATTAATCTTGCACATTGATATAGGAACAAATCATCAATCTCATCAAGAAATAATCAACAAATAACTCAGAAATGGTGTTAATCAGAACCATAATGGTTTCCTCTTTGTATATTCAATAAACAATGAATAGTTACAATAACAATGTCAAGCAATAGCTTCAATGAGTGAGGAATTCGAATACCTAAGGAGGAAATTCAAAATCAATGAGTGAGTCTGGCTTAACTAACTCTAAACCATTGGTTCACAGTTAGTTAACCACTTGACCAAAACCCTAACTGAAGTCAAAGTGCAATAAATGACTGAATCTCAACTGAAGGAGATCAAACACATGTCATAGCAAGCCAACCATCAAGTGCTAGTGCTCCATGACTTCAATGAACCTCGATGAGGTTAACTGAAGCTGAACTGATCATCAGAAGTTGGTGGAGGCGCCCCTGTTGACTCCAGATCATTAAATAATAATAAATAATCATTAAATAGTATATTTAATGAGAGGAGGTGCCTTAACTGACTGGTTGAATTGATTGTAACCACCCGTTAGCAATTAGGTGCATTAATATCACTCAAATCACCCCCGGAGTGCTCCAGTTAGCCTCCTTGACTGTAGGTAGGCGTGGGTGTGACTGGATAATGGCAATTAATGCTCCACTGATGTCAATTAATGTCAAATATACTTAGGATAGTGGTTTAACTAGGCCAATTTGACCAAAAAGAGTGTGTATCGTGGTAAATGTCTCCAACACCTCCCCTTAAGCTATACTCAGGAAGAGTTAGAAAACATAGATGCATAAAAATGCTAGGGCCCCAGCAACAAAGGCCATAGGTCACCCTGTACAATAAAGTAACTGCTTAATATAACCAAGGAAACGGGGAAAACCTCGTGGGAAAAATACCCCCCCTCAAACTAAGCAGTAAATCAAGAATTGGTTCTTCTATGCAGTAGCATCCTGATACTGTGCATGTGAACCTATGAATCCAAACTAAATGAATATGTCTGGAGGAATCTTCCACTTTGGAAGAAGAACAATGTACTCAACAAAATCAGAAATATAAACAGCTACACGGTGAAAACTGGACCCATGTAGAGCAACTGAAATCATCTGAAGAGAGAGCAAAGGTTCTTGAGGATTCGAACCATGTGTGGAACACTCAAGAAACTGATATGTTGCAGCCTTGAACAGCAAACCATTAGTGGTAAAATCAGCCCCAATTTTTAGGAGCAAGTGTCCAAGTAGATGCAGAATGTCTTCCTCTTTACTAGTTCTGTGAGGAGATGAGCATGTGACCAAAGGTAGAGAAGCCCTGTGACTCTGGAGAGCGAATGATTGAGCTCCATAATCTGATATAGCTTCTGAAATAGCTAATGAATCACATAATAAAATATCAGCAACCTCATATGAGGAAACTAACACCAAATCCCCATCAACGGTTTTGAAGAGAAAGTGTGGTACTTGATTTTTTACACCAGAATTGGTGAGAGCGGCAACAAGAATGGCTGAAAGCTCTTGGATTTTAAAATATGAAAAAATAATATCATATCAGAATGTAAATTAGATCTAAATAAGTTCACAACAGATCCAAAACTGTGAAATGAAATCAAATCCTCAGCAGCAGTTTTGTAGGAGACTTGTGGTACTTGTTTCTTCACACTGTTGATGAGAACAGCTACAAGCAGTACTGAAGGTTTATGAACCTGAAATTTTGAACCAAGAAATATCAGATCAGATCCAAATAATATCATATTAGATCCAATAAGGTTCATATCAGATCCAAAATTATGGTCAACTGAGACGGTGGATGCACAGTTGTCTTTTTCTTCAAAATTCTGAATTTTGGTGCATGCAATCCTATAGGATTGTGCTGGAAGATCTAGATCATGGGAAGCAAATGTTTCACTCTTATAATATGATATTTCTTCCAAAATATCCAATTTTTTACATATTTTCACACCAAAAGCAACATTAGAGGGAGAAAAATCAAATTTCCCTTCACTTTCGGAAGCAATTACTGGTAAATTTTGCACAGAATTCAAAGGAAAATCACCGGTGAATGTTTGCATGGAAGTGCAGCGGTATTTTTCTTCAATATCATATATTCAAATGTCTTCTTCTATTTCAGAAATATGAGAAGATGAGATATCAGAGATCTCATGAACTTCCAGAGCATCAGGAGAAGGAGTCACTGCATGGAGACTTTCTTCAATTCGAATTGACTGTGTAGAAGTTTATGCTTCATCTTCATCTTGAACAACTTCATCATAGAGAGTAGAGGCTAATACTTTTGAGTAAAGAACTCTTGTGGTGCTGGATGTAACCTCCAAAGTGCTATTATGATCCTCGTTGTGCTTGCCAAAGGTTCTGTCCAATTTTGTCCAGATATCCTTTGGGTATTCAGCAGAACGAATAAGGTAGCACAAGCTAGGAGAAAGGGACAAACATATTGCTCCAAAATATCTATCACTGTCATTTAGCCAATCATTCTCATTCTCATAAGACTCTTTTCCAAGTCCAATAGACACCTCATAGAGACCTTGTCTCTTCAGAGATGCAATCATCTTCAACTTCCATTCTGAATAGCTTGTGAATGGGGTGAGAAGAGGGACTGATGAGTCCATTTGAAGTTGTACCTGTTAAAACCTTCAAATCACAACAAAAGGGCACCGTAAGGTCGGACAACCTGCACATTTTAGGCTTTCATCACTGTACCCAACATAATCAATCAAGCAAGCTTGATCAAAAAGTTCTTTACTTGGGGTATTAAGTGGTAAGCCTTGGCTTCTAGTGCAATGCTGGATTTTTGAGCTATTGCTCAAATGGATTTTTTTTAAGAGATAGAGCTTCGTCTCGCCATAAGCTCTGATACCATATTAATCTTGCACATTGATCTAGGAACAAATAATCAATCTCATCAAGAAATAATCAACAAATAACTCAAAAGTGGTGTTAATCGGAACCCAAATGGTTTCCTCTCTGTATATTCAATAAACAATTAATAGTTACAATAACAATGTCAAGAAATAGCTTGAATGAGTAAGGAATTCGAATACCTAAGGAGGAAATTCGAAATCAATGAGTGATTTTGGCTTAACTGACTCTAAGCCATTGGTTCACACTCAGTTAACCACTTGACCAAAACCCTAATTGACTCACCAAACCCTAACTGAAGTCAAAGTGTAATAAATGACTGAATCTCAACTGGAGGAGGTCAAACACATGTCATAACAATCCAACCATCAAGTGCTAGTGCTCCATGACTTCAATGAATCCCGATGAGGTTAACTGAAGCTGAACTGATCATCAAAATTTGGTGGAGGCACCCCTGTTGACTCCAGATCATTAAATAATAATAAATAATCATTAAATAGTATATTTAATGAGAGAAGGCACCTTAACTGACTGGTTGAACTAATTGTAACCACCAATTAGCAATTAGGTGCATTAATATCACTCAGATCATCCCCAGAGTGCTCCAGTTAGCCTCCTTGACTATAGGAGAAGACTAAGTTAGCCTCCTTGACTGTAGGTAGGCGTGGGTGTGACTGGATGATGGAAATTAATGCTCCATTGATTTCAATTAATGTCAATTATACTTAGGATAGTGGTTTAACTAGGCCAATTTAACCAAAAAGAGTGTGTGTGGTGGTAAATGTCTCCAACAACACTAGCATATATAATATAATGTATTAAAGAATAAACAAGAGTAATCAGATTGTGTTCTTGAACTAAATATGAAAATCTATAAAATATATGTTTGAACCTATACTTATTGATAGGTAATTTACTCAGGCTTTGACATAACAGAAGACTATTTTCACAAACCATAAACAATATAATATGGGAAATTAAATCCACGTGTGATTCTGATCACTCTTGAAGAGGGGGTGAAACTATTCTTGATAATGCCCTAGGATATTTTTCTACTGTTGGAGGCTAAAGGCAATAGTAAAATACTGATGGAGCATGTGATGGATAGTTGTGATCATGTTTTAGGATATTCATGGAATCCTCCAACGTTCTATCCCCACCAACATCAGTTATGGGAATTGTTTTGAATCTTTCCACCATTTAATGAGAGGTAAGAGATATAATTCCTAAATAGCGGTTGGTTTTGAGGAACTATATGCTAAAGTATGAAAAGTTTTCAAAATATAAGAAAAGCAATAGCCATAAGATTAAATGTGGGAAAGAATGCAACTGCAATGCAATGCAGCAGCAGTGACCCTCACCTCACATAGAGAGTGAGAGGGTGATTCACGGGAAGAGAAATTCATATTTTAAACTATATTATGAACATAGTCTTTTCAACTTTTCCATACCAGTATAAATCCATGCTAAATAAGGATTTATTCTACATAGAGAACTTATTTTTTATAATTCCAAATCAAAATTATTTAAGCAAACATAGATTACTAAGCAAACAAGTACCTATTCTTGAGAAAACTTGCACAAAAGCCAATATATATGACAAACAATAACTATTAGTAAAGAAAATTGAAAACCAAAATATTAAACACAACAAAATAATACAAGCAACATAGCTAACCAATCCCTCAAAGGAGCCAACATAAAAAATTACTACTACTATCCGTCAAACCTTAACAAGTATATACAAAATCTCAATAGATGAATGTGGACACGTGAGTATAGCACTAAAAACTCTAAAAAAATACCAACAGAGCTTATATTCTTGGTTGAATAAATGTTAACTATTACAAAGGACCCTCCTCATTTATAAAGAGATTTGAGAGGTTAGGGTTGGGTGCAAACCCTTCTGTCAAAAGAGACTTGATGATTTACAAGATACTTATCACTTTTGAAGAAGTGGCCATTTTTCTAGGTCAAATCACTTTTAACTTCCTTCAAAAATATATTTTTTCCCTATATGCAAAAATTAATATTATTTTGCTCAAAAAGTTACAATTCGAGAGAAAGAAATGGATTTGACAAAATCCTTTGAAGATAAAATTTGGAGTTCCATGTCATCATTTGATTTGGGATTTGTTCCCTCCATGGCACATGTGATGGATAATCATCAGTTGGATGGTACAAACTATGGAGCTGAAAGGCCAAAAAACTGCTATCAATGGCTTCCAAGGTGGTTCAAGTCATGGAACTTGCATAGAGACATTCATCTATTCCTCAGAGGGAAAGTTGTTCTTACGGTGTAGCCCCAATCATTTATAAAAACTGGTCTCAAACTAGGTTCAAAATGGGAAAAGTTCCTCTTGGCATGAAAGTTGTTCTATCTAATATACCTTTCACAAATTATCTAAAACTGAAATTTCCTAAGTTCATTATAAATAAATTACAAGTATAATTAACACATTTCCTTTTGTTTGGTGAAAATCGAGCTAAAATTGAGTGAGATTTGGCCTCTAAAAGGTAAACAATAAAGGTTTTTCTGAGCAAGATGAAATCAAAATGTAAGGTCATTATTTAAAATTTATATGTGAAAACCTAGAGAAACTGTATAGTATTAATATTCACTTCTCCACATCAAATGGGTCTCTTTCAAAAGAAAAAAAAATCAACCTGGAAGGGGCCTAATTAACACACTTTTATAGCTAGATTTTGGACCCAAAAAAAGGGTTACTGGGATTTCTGGAAATTTCTTGGTTGAATCTTTTAGTCGAACCTTGTATATTTTTTCTAGCCTCAAAATCCGAATGAGGGAGATATGGAAATTTTGGTTTAGGCATTTTGTCAAACACTTAGTGGAGAATTACTTGGTTGAGGACTTTTGTCAAATAATTAGTAGATAGCCACCTACAAATCTTCCTTCTCTAAGTTCCTTTCAACATTTCAAAAGCTGTAGTAGGAGTCAGAAAAACCACAGTATTCATAATTGTATATCGACGTTCCTAATCCAAAATAGGATCCATCATCAGGACAATTAGCCGAGTAACATGAAGAGTGAGAGAACTGAATAAATAGTGATGGGATGTGGTGAATAGAGGATGTCGGTTTGGAGATTTCAAGGGTAGAAAAAACGACTCAAAACCCTAAAATGTATAAGGTAGCAAATGTTAATTTTAAAAAATTATTGTTTTGTAATTAACCAATGTTTTAAATTTACTAATGTTCAAAAATCTTTTTTAATTAAATTTATAAATTATTATTATTATTATTATTTAATTAAATTTGTAAATTATTTCTTAGGTTTAAAATGTAATATGATTTAGTTTAATCAAATGTAAGTTATTTAAAGTATTGTTTGCAATTTATTAATAGTTTCTTTATTTAAGTTTTATATTTCTTTATTAATGTTTTTCATTATTGACTTATTAACTTTACTAAATTTTTGTTAACTAAAGTTTTAAAAAAAATTTATAAACTTTATTGAAATTTATTAAATAATTCCTACTAATACTTTTTAATGGTATTCAATAATCAAACCAATACTATTATTGGTCTGGAAAGTTAGATTTGGTTATGAGTTATAAGTTTATATAATTCTAACTTTCACTACACATGTAAACTAATAATATTAATTAATTTTAGGTATGATTAATTTAAAAAGTTTTTAAAAAATTAATTTTTAAGTTTTAATTTTTAAGAGATTAACTATCTAGTGGTTATAAATTTTTATTTGTTACGAAGGGTTTGAAATTTTCAAAGGGAAGGATTATTTACTTAGTTTAGTTTTGAGGATAGAGGGAAGCCAATTTGTGCTGACTTCGAGGCCTCTATCTCTATTCAGATTGTCTGGATGTTTGATGATTTCCACGGCTTCCCTAAATTTTATTTAAAAATAGTGGTTTTCTTTGGCTAGGATTTTGGTGTTTTCAAGGAAAATTTGATGTTTGGTTTTGGTGCAATGTTCAGCTAGGGCCGAGGTATGGATTCATTCAATCCTCATGTCGGCTTCATGTTCTTTAAGTATGGTGTGGAACGATCATCCAGTCTCACCTATATAGCTAGTATTGCATGAACATGGGATGTTGTAGACTCCCCTAAGTTGTTTTGGGTCGATCGTGTCTTTAACATATTTCATTTTTTGTTTAATAGTTTCTAAGGGTTTGAAAGAAGTCATAATATTACTCTTTTTAAGGATTCTGGATATCTTGTCGGTGACCCCCTAGATGTAAGGTAAGTAGGCTCCTATGCCATAAGTATGGTCATTGTGGTCGTTAGCCAAATATTTAGGTGTTGCATGGTTATATGAATGTCCATTATTGGCCTTATCCAAGGCTTTCTTAATTGTCCTAGGCTCGTACCCTATGTTCAAAAAGACTTCTTTGAGGTGGCCTTTTTCTTCTTGGAGATGGTTGGTATCTGAAATTCAGGAGGCCCTCACTGCCAAAGTGTTGATGACTCCTATTTTCTGGGAGGGGTGGTGATGGGAATCTGCATGGAGGTAGCTTTCTATATTTTTTTTCTTCCTAAAGACCCTATGCCCTAAGGTCCCATCTTCTTTCATAGTTATCAAGACATCAAGAAATGGGATGCTCCCATTCTCCTCGAGTTCCATTGTGAACTTGATATCTATCAAACGATTATTAAGGTGTTCAAAAAACTTTTTGAGCTCATTTTCCCCATGTGGCTAAATCACATTAGTATCATCCACGTATCTCTTCCAAAGTGAAGGCTTTAGTGGGTAGGAGTTTAGAGCCTCTTTCTCAAATTTTTCCATGTAGAGATTTGCCACTATGGGTGAGAGGGGGGATGCCATGGCTACCCCAGTGGTTTCCTCATAGAATTCTCCTTGAAAACTGAAGAAAGTGGATCTAAGACAGACTTCTGCTAACCTCGCCGTGTTAGGGTTTGTTACCTCTTTGATTACTTGAATGGCCTCATTTAAAGGAACCTTAGTGAATAGGGAGACCACATCAAAACTCAAGATTATGTCATTGGGTTCTACCTTCTTCTTCTTCATCAACTCAACAAATTCACTTGAGTCTTTAATGCATGACTCTGTGTTACCTACTAGGGGGCCTAGGATTTTGGCTATGTGTTTTTCCGGTTCATAAGTGGGGGAGTCTATAGTATTAATGATGGGTCAGAGGGGTACTCCTTCTTTGTGAATTTTTGGGAGGCCATAGATTCTGGGTGTAATCTCACGGTTGGGGGTAAGACGTTTCTTCATTCTTTCATCCAGGTTTGAGTTCTTAATAGTTCTTTTTACCTCTCTTATTATTTTAGAAATTGGGTTTTTGTTAAGTCTTTTATAGCTCCCGCTATTAGTAAGATGATCTAACATCTTTGCGTTGTAAGCTGCTTTGTCCAAGATGACCGTAGCACCTCCTTTGTGTGCTTTTAATATCACTATGTCATTATTGTCCTGAGGTTTTTTAAATCTAATTGTTCTTCTTTAGTGATGTTGTTCTTGGGTAGTTTGGCTTTCCTTAGGACAAGAGAACAATCTTGTCTGATGGTTTCCTTCTCCAAAGCACTCAAATTCTGAATGCAGTCCTCTATATTGCATATGATGGTCTCGGTGGGGATGGATTTGGGAACTAGGGCAAAGTTCAGGCCTTTCTTTAGAATACTGCTCTCAATGTTGGTCAGCTCATGGCTCGAGAGGTTAACTACTTTCTCGTCATGATAGCTGGTGTGTCCATTTTTAGGCTTCTCGTTGGGACCAAACCTCTTCTTTCTAATGCCCATGATCTCCTTCTCAATCCTCATGTCAATGATCTCATTCTTCTCATCCCTCATTTCAATGATCTCATTCTTTATCAATAGATCGTGATTCTCATTCTTTATTATTAGATCGTTCTCATTCTTTATTATTAGATCGTTCTCATTCTCTATGCTCATGGCGTGTCCATAATTGGGATCTTTGATCTCTATGCTATTGGGCTCCTCGTTGGGATCAACTTCTTCATTCCAATGCCTAGGATATCTTTCTCAAAACTTATCTCAGTGATCTCATTATCTATGCCATAGGCGTGTTCATTTTCAGGTTTCATGCTGGGACCAAAACTCTTAATTCCAGCGATATTCTTCCCCTTTTTGCCAGCGGTCTTATTCTCCATGCTAGCGATTTTTCTTTGTTGTCTATCATACACTATTATTTTTTTATTGTTGACTTTGAGGGCCATATTGGCATCTTCTATTCTCCATAACCTTGGACTGATAGTGGCTGAAAGCTTAAGGTGGAGGTATAATGCATCTCTGGACAGGCGGTCTAGGTTAGCGCGTGTCTTCTTGATTTCAGTTCTGACCAGCGTAAAGCTTAATTTATCAAAGAATTTCTAGTTTTGGTTATTTCACATATGGTGGTTGATTAAAGCGAACGAGGGAGTTATATTTTTGTCTCTGCAGGTTTTTAAGAAATTCAGGTCTTCTGCTCTCTTCATGATTTTAACTCTTAACTTCTCCAGTAACTGGATGTGATTCCAGATTTCCCTTCCGCATTGGGAAGTAATTTCTGTAGCAAGACTTCTATGGTGGTTAATTGTAGTGGGAGTCGAAAAAACCATAATATTCATAATTGTATATCAACACACCAACTATCATGAAAACAAAGTAGTTAACCTCTCAAGCCATGAGCTGACCAACATTGAGAGCAGTATTCTAAAGAAAGGCCTGAACTTCGCCCTAGCACCCAAATCCATCCCCACGTAGACCATCATATGCAATATAGAGGACTGCATTTAGAATTTGAGTGCATTGGAGAAGGAAACCATCAGACAAGATTGTGCTCTTGTCTTAAGGAAAGCCAAACTACCCAAGAACAACATCACTAAAGAAGAACAATTAGATTTAAAAAACCTCAGGACTAATAATGACATAGTGATATTAAAATCAGACAAAGGAGGTGCTACGGTCATCTTGGACAAAGCAGCTTACAACGCAAAGATGTTGGATCATCTTATTAATAGCGGGAGCTATAAAAAAATTAATAAAAACCCTATTTCCAAAATAATAAGAGAGGTAAAAAGAACTATTAAGAACTCAAACCTCGATGAAATAATTAAGAAACGTCTTACCCCCAATCGTGAGATTACACCCAGAATCGATGGCCTCCCAAAAATTCACAAAGAAGGAGTACCCCTCCGGACCATCGTTAATACTATAGACTCCCCCACTTATGAACTGGAAAAACATGTAGCCAAAATCCTAGCGCCCCCTAGTAGGTAACATGGACTCATTCATTAAAGACTCAAGCGAATTTGTGGAGTTGATCAAAAAGAAGAAGGTAGAACCCAATGACATAATCTTGAGTTTTGATGTGGTCTCCCTATTCACTAAGATTCCTTTAAATGAGGCCATTCAAGTCATCAAAAAGGTAACAGACCCTGACACAGCAAGGTTAGAAGAAATCTATCTCGGATCCACTTTCTTCAGTTTTTAAGGAGAATTCTATGAGCAAACCAGTGGGGTAGCCATGGGATCCCCCCTCTCACCCATAGTGGCAAATCTCTACATGGAAAAATTCGAGAAAGAGGCTCTAAACTCCTACCCGCTAAATCCTTCACTTTGGAAGAGATACGTGGATGATAATAATGTTATTTGGCCACATGGGGAAAATGAGCTCAAAAAGTCTTTTGAACACCTTAATAATAGTTCGATAGATATCAAGTTCACAATGGAACTCGAGGAGAATGGGAGCATCCCATTTCTTGATGTCTTGATAACTAGGAAAGAAGATGGGACCTTAGGGCATAGGGTCTTTAGGAAGAAAACAAATATAGAAAGCTACCTCCATGCAAATCCCCACCACCACCCTTCCCAGAAAATAGGAGTCATCAACACTTTGGCAGTGAGGGCCTCCAGAATTTCAGATACCGACCATCTCCAAGAAGAAAAAGACCACCTCAAAGAAGTCTTTTTGAACATAAGGTACGAACCTAGGACAATTAAGAAATCCTTGGATAAGGCCAATAATGGACATTCATATAACCATGCAACACCTAAATATTTGGCCAACGACCACAATGACCATACTTATGGCACAAGAGCCTACTTACCTTACATCTAGGGGGTCACTGACAAGATATCCAGAATCCTTAAAAAGAGTAATATTACGACTTCTTTCAAACCCTTTGAAACTATTAAACAAAAAATGAAGTATGTTAAAGACCTGATCGACCCAAAACAACTTAGGGGAGTCTACAACATCTCATGTTCATGCAATACTAGCTATATAGGTGAGACTGGATGATCGTTCCACACCAGAATTAAAGAACATGAAGCCAACATGAGGATTGAATGATTCCGTACCTTGGCCCTAGCTGAACATTGCGCCAAAAACAAACATCAAATTTGCCTTGAAAACACCAAAATCCTAGCCAAAGAAAACCACTATTTTAAAAGAAATTTTAGGGAAGCCCTAGAAACCATCAAACATCTAAACAATCTGAATAGAGATGGAGGCCTCGAAGTCAGCACAAACTGGCTTCCCTCTATCCTCAAAACTAAACCAAGTAAATAATCCTTCCCTTTGAAACTTTCTAACCCTTCCTAACAAATAAAAATTTATAACTACTAGATAGTTAATCTCTTAAAAATAAAAAATAAAAAATTAATTTTTTAAAAACTTTTTAAATTAATCATACCTAACATTAATTAATATTATTAGTTTACATGTGTAGTGAAAGTTAGAATTATATAAACTTATAACTCATAACTAAATCTAACTTTCCAGACCAATAATAGTATTGGTTTGATTATTGAATACCATTAAAAATATTAGTAGGAATTATTTAATAAATTTCAATAAAGTTTATAAAAAAAATTTAAAACTTTAGTTAAATTTTTTTTAATAAAGTTAATAAGTCAATAATGAAAAACATTAATAAAGAAATATAAAACTTAAATAAAGAAACTATTAATAAATTGCAAACAATACTTTAAATAACTTACATTTGATTAAACTAAATCATATTACATTTTAAACCTAAAAAATAATTTACAAATTTAATTAAAAAAAATTATAAATTTAATTAAAAAAGATTTTCAAACATTAGTAAATTTAAAACATTGGTTAACTACAAAACAAGAATTTTTTAAAATTAACATTTTCTACCTAATATATTTTAGGGTTTTGAGTCGTTTTTTCTACCCTTGAAATATCCAAACCGACATCCTATGTTCACCACATCCCATCACTATTTATTCAGTGCTCTCACTCTTCATGTTATTCGACTAACTATCCTGATGATGGATCCTTTTTTGGATTCGAAACGTTGATATACAATTATGAATACTGTGGTTTTTCTGACTCCTACTACAATTAACCACCACAGAAGTCTTGCTACAGAAATTTCAAAAGCTACGAGAAATGAAATCAGACCCATACACATGGAAAGAAAAACGCCCCAAGGGAATCTACATTTTCATAAAAATACCCAAATCATTGGATTTGGTCTCGCAAAAAATGTTTTTGGAATCCAAATGGGGGTTCCAAGCCCATATGATATGGATACTTTCCTCCACAACATCTCTGCTCAGTATTTTATAAATAAAATTAGAATTCCTAATTGTTTATTCAATAAGGGTTCAAGAGGCCATGTGCCCTTATTAGTGAATTAATGTAAAAAAAAGGAATCGTAAGCCGATTCAATCTCAGAGGAGACAAAAATAATGTTTCCACCAAAGTCTATATGAAAGGAAACTAGAAATGCAATTTGGAAATGAGGGCGGTTTTCTTACCAGGCACATTGTTGTAATGCTAGATCCTCATTCTGGAAACCCTATGTGAGTGTATCAACCGATTTATTTTCCAAGTAAACTCTTGTACAATAGGCAAACAATGAGTAATTTAGTGAATTGTCGAGTTGATGCTATAATTTTCAATCAACTAGATGTCTGAAAAACATGACTGTGTAAAAACAAATAGAAATAAGCAATATATATTTTTTCCCTACCTCCATGGTAGTCGCACCAAGGTGGTTGAAGTACCAAACCAACTCGAAAGAAGAAGAAAATATATAGCTTCGAGATAGAAGCATATAAGAGCCCAACTGATTGAAGGAATGGCAAACTGAACCCCAAAGCATCATGAAGTTTCTACCTTTTTCCTATACCACGTGAATAAGGTGTGGATCTATTTCCACCTGGATAAAAGAACTATGGGGATCATCCTTCCACCAACCAACATTTAATAACTCAGATGCGAAATGCATCAAGTATACCATTCTTAACATATGATTAAGAATGGAACTTTAGAATGATATCCATAAGGGTAATAGGGTTCTTTTATTAATCCAAATCAGCTATGGAACTTTAGCATGATATCCATAAAGAATCTAAGGGAATACCTAGCATCGAGTTCAAGTTTTTCTAGGGTGATGATAACAATGGATCATATTTCTCATTAACTTAAATATAAGCACGTCCGAATATGATCACACAACTAAAGATAATCATCTAGGTTTTGTTAAGAATTTGAAAATTACTTAATTCATGGGAAAACTCCAACGATGGCAATGTGACTAGTTGATAAGGTTATGTTGTAACCAAAGTTGTTGGTGAAAAATCAAGGTGGCGTATCTACGTGTCATCTAGAATTTCTTTTTTTAGTAATAATAAGGGTAACATGGTCACGTGAAAATGAATGCATTTATGAGCACATTTTTAAATTTGTGCCACTATAAGCATCACCATGGAAAAATATTTTTTGGTAATTGGAGAGTTTATAACAATTTTGTTACATTAATACTAAGTATATTAGTATATATTAACCAAGATAGTTGTTAATATAGTTGTGTGAACTCATGGAGTAAGATCCAATGTATGTTTACTTGGGTGTGCTTAATTAATCTTAGT
>LPNX010050353.1:121628-141874 GCA_001517045.1 Pseudotsuga menziesii
AAGAAGATTCACATCGTATTGGATTTTCTAGATTGGGTGGGGTTTTTACTCATCTTCTTAAAACTCATGCTGCTGGTATTGAAGATTTTGAGGAAAAATGGGCTGAAAGTGACTTAGAAGTTGAGGAGAGCAGTGTTATGTTATTGATAACTATTGATATGTTCACATATGCAGCTTACCTATATTGTTGGGTGATAGTCTTTATGAACCTGAGTTGCACACATGCATTTTTACTCTTAAAGTTCTATTCCCATTCCATTTGCATTTCATTTCATTAGCATAAAAATGGGGTATTCAGGATAAAGTCCAAATACTTAATCACCCAAATGCCAGAGCAAAACATGAATTATTTTGTTGAACTTCAAGGTCATCGAACTCGAACATGAATTCGAACTAAGTGACTTAGGTAGCCATTAGAGGAAATTCCAATTTAAAATGGGCCTTCCCAAAATAATAAAAATTCCATGTCATCATTTATTAGCCAATCAAAATTGTTTAAAATTAAAAAAAGGGAGCACCTCTTAAACAATTTTTTAATATAAATTTGGGGATAGGTATCATAAAAAACTACTTTTTTTGTTCGTATTTTCTACATATCTCCCTGTGCTTTTACTCAAATTTCTATCGGGAGAGCTCGTTGGATGCAGAATTAAATTACGAATACAAAAAGTACCCACTAAGCATACTTTTGATGGGCCTTGCTACCCCAAAAACAAGAAATACCTAGAAAAATGTGATGATGATGTCATCATCACTTTTTTCAGGTATTTCTTGTTTTTGGGGTACTGGGACCATCAAAAGTATTCCGAGTGGGTACTCATTGGGTGCAAAATTTAATTTCACATCCAACGAGCTCTCTCGATCGAAATTTGAGTAAAAAAACAAGGAGATATGTCGAAAATAGGGACCAAAAAGTAGTTTTTTCTTTTCTTCCTCTAAAATTAATAAATATTATTTTATTATTTTAACTATTATTTTATTAATTTTCCTTAGGAGGCCCATTTTGAGTTGAAATTTCCTCTAATGCACCATCAACCACCACAGCCATGACCCTTTATAAAAACAAAATAAAAAATTGAACTTTTAATCTTCACTATGATACTCACCGCAGCTCGAGTTGTTCCCCGTGATCTTCACCTACCAACTTCCAATTCTGTAAATATTTTTTCGTCAAAATAAAATTTAAAAGGCTGGTTTGATGATTCCTCCTCTATAAGAAGACGACGATGATGATGATGATGACGATGACGATGATGATGACGACGACGATGAGGATGATGATGACAATGATGCTAATGATGATGTTGATGATGATACTGATGATAATAATGATAATAATGATGATGATGATGATGACGATGATGACGACGAGGATGAGGATGATAGCGACTAGGATGATGATGATCGCGACCAGGACAATGATGATGATGATGCTAATGAGGATGTCGATGATGATGATGATGATGATGAGGATGAGGATGATGATGATGATGACGATGATGCTAATGATGATGTTGATGATGATATTGATGATGATGATGATGATGATGATGACGATAATGATGATGATCACTATGATGATGATAATAACAATGATGACGAGGATTAGGATGAGGATGATGATGATGGCGACGAGGATGAGGATGATGGTGGCAAGGATGATGATGATGATGGAAACGAGGATGATGATGATGATGATGATGCTAATGATGATGTTGATGATGATGATGGAGATGGTGATGATGATGACAATGATGGGATGATGACGACGATGATGCTAATGATGATTTTGATGATGATATTGATGATAATAATGATGATGATGACAGCGATGACTATGATGATGATAAAAACAATGATGATGAGGATGAGGATGATGATGACGATACAAACAAAAAGTAAATGAAAAGTGGTGTAAACAGAAACACACTATTGTGTAACAAAGAAAAAGTTAAGCACCTAAATTTCCTTTGTCATGGTCATAAGAATATTAAGTTTATTATAGTGTGATCTAACACATTAGCGCATACTGCATCACATCATCAAGGAATCAACCTCACCACACTCATAGGCACATAGTTGGGCCACAAGGTTTGTTGATTTACAATTATTTTCAAGGTTTATTTTTCTTGAAGATTAAGTACTTTTGGCTATGAGAATTATCTATGGGACTGCTATGTGTGACAAAATTGAGAGTTACAATTTAAGGTCCATGACCCAATATTTTTGGTCAATGATCATTTAAGATGTCAAAACGAAACAAAATTTTCTAATGTTCTAAAACTAGAAATATAATGTTCTAAGCCATTATAAGGACAAATTTTATCTAAATTGTTATTCTTATAATAGTTAGAAGAATTTCCTACGAAAAGGTCGTCGAATTTCTTGCGACAATGCTGTCGAATTTCCTACGACATATCCATCGAAAAACCTACGTAAGGTTGTCGAATTTCCTATGACAAGGCCGTCGAATTTCCTACGATAAGGCTATCGAATTTCCTACGAAAAGTCCATCGAATTTCCTAGGACAAGGCCATTGAATTTCATACAACATATCTATCAAAAAATCTACGCACTAGTGTCAGAAATTCGACGATATAGTTGTCACATTTTTCGACGACATCACTGTCGAAAAACCTATGCCTACGCCGTATGAAATTCAATGGTGCTAAAATAATTCAAAAGGATTAGTACTTTTCCTCATTGTTGTCTGACACATCCGTACGATACATCAGATGTCATCGGATTCTTTTGTCGGATTTCGGGTTCAAATCCTATTATGGGTGTTTCCTTCTGTGTGAATTACCATTAATTTTAGAAGAAGAATTGCTTTCAATTTTAGAGTATTTTGACCTTTTACTCTTATGTTGATAGGACATAGTGTTAGATTCTATCTTTTTATCCTTTTTTTCATTATAAAAATTTTCCATCAGTATTTGATTCAGCTCCTCCTGAGCTCTTAGGATTCTCTCATTTTTTTTAACAGTTTCCATTTCAGTTTTTAAATCCTTGACTGTTTGCAGTAATTCAAATGAACTATTGGTTATATCTTCTTTAGCATGTTCTTTTCCAAAATTATTTTGTTCATTTAACGCGGACCTCTCTTCAGCATACTCTTTGAGTCCTTCCATACCTACAAATCTAATTCAAGAAATATTTTGTACAACAACATTTAAAATCACAAATCAACATCCATTATTTCTATTTACTTTTTGTTTATGTGCACTGAGCCACTTCAGTCCTACTATTTGAACGTGTGCTCTGATACCATATGTGACATCTCCAAAAAATTCATAAAAATTTAAAAATTTTCTATGTGACATTTAAAGCTAAATCATATCCAGAATTCTAGTTAATAACTAACTTTAGTTTTATTAACAGGTACATTACAAGACAGGATATCAAGAGAAAACCTAGGAGTTAAAATCTCTTTGGTTAACTGTAACTAGAAGGCTACCAAAATTTACTTACTAACCTTTAAGTCACATGTCACTAACTCTACGCAAACTTTATTGATTTTCAGTCTTGAATAGAAGTTAATCAAAAGTTAGATTGCAGTAGTAGACAACAAACGACTATTTACGGTGTTTTTTTCCACAGCCCCTATTAGAATAGATTTACAAGCAACCATGTAATTATGAGATCGCTTTTTTGCAAGTGATGCAAGGGCCGATGTCAAATTTTGTGATACAATCTCATTTGATTTAGCCTCTTTGACATTTTTAATGTCCAATAATGTCATTGCATTTCTTAGACATTTTGACTTTAACAACATATTTAACAATTGAGCTTATCTATGAAATAAATACCTTCAAAATCATTTCTTTGACTATCTTTTTTACTCTATAATGAGTTGTAGGTTCATGCATCGGAGATCCCATTTCTTCAATTTTACTTGAATCCATATTCTCCAAAAACGTATCGTCAATAACGATATTGTTGTAGCTTCTAATTAATCTCTGTGAATTGGTAAGTGTGGTAGGATCTTGTATGTTGGATGTCGACCCTGCATAAAAATAAATATATAAATTTATCTAATTGTGAGTTATTTCAAATCAAGTATATATATATAAGTTTATATATATTATAAAGTAAATTATAAACATATCAAAATTTATTTAGTCACCAATCATGGTCTCAATATCGACACTACCCATAGTTTGCTCCACATTTGTCATTTCCTCGTCACCTCCATGTTCTTCATTTCTTTCATCAACGTGTTCCTCGACAATCTGCATTCCTTCATCACCACCATGTGTGAGGTTCACATTTTTCATTTCTTCGTTACTGCCAAGTGCCTCCACATTTCTTTCCATTTCTTTTTTTCTCTTAACTTTCTCATGTTGTCATGCTTTTTCTCTTTCCTTGCCTCTTCATCAGTTCTGGTGCGATCATATTTTTTTCTACAATTTCTTCGCTTTCCCATGTTGAAGGAATTAAAACCTAAAATCCAATGCATGAAAAGATATGAGAATTGAGAGTTAAATACATACATTGAGAAAAAGATAACAGAAAGTCCCAACAAGAGTAATATGCTAAGCACTATTGTATGAAAAACTTATAGGTCTGCCAAAACAAGGTTTTGCACCAGAGAAAGTAAAATTACCTAGAAGTAGTCTCAAGAAAATGCCCGCCATAAATCATAGGTTAAAGTAAATGCCCGCAACATATGGTAAAGTTGTTCTCTATTGATATTTATACCTAAACATGATATCTGTTTGTATTAAGCATGTCTAATGAAAAAATTATGGATCTGCCAAAATAGGGTTTCAGGATAAATTTTTGAGAAAGTCCTAAAAATGACTAAGTGTTGGAAAACTGGCTGAGGTGGCCTTGGGAAAATTCCCACCATACCTAATGGGTGAATGATAAAATTAATTTGAAAATACCATGATCTAGATTGTTAAGAAGGATATCTCTCCATATTCTTAGTTTTCACAGAAGGTGTTTGATGACAAAATTTACAGCCTGCCAAAATAGGGGTTCAAGTTTCTTTTAAACCAAAGTAGCAAATATTCCTAATTGTCCTTAGGGAAATGCCTGCCATAGCTTGTGGGTTGAAGAAAATTATTGCACCATATGGTCATTGTGTATATGGGTGTTTTTTCTACCTGTCCACATCTTCAGATCGACTTGAAAGTGCCTGAGGAAGAAGTTATGGATCTGCCAAAATAGGGTTTCAAGATAAAGTTTGGAGGAAGTCTTGAAAATGACTATGTGTTGGAAATCTAGCTCAGGTGGCCTTGAGAAAATGCTTTCCATACCTAATGGGTGAATGATAAAAATAATATGAAACTACCATGCTCTAGCTTGTCAAGATGGATAGCTCTCCATAGTATTAATTTTCACATAATGTGTTTAATGACAAAATTAATAGCCTGCCAAAACAAGGGTTCAAGTTGCTTTTACACGAAAGTAGCAAATTTGCCTAAGTGTCCTCAGGGAAATGACCTCCATATCTTGTGTGTTGAAGAAAATTACCGCACCATATGGTCATTATGTAGATGGGTGTTTTTTCAACCCGTCCACATCTTCATATCGACTTGAAGGTTCCTGAGGAAGAAGTTATGGATCAAGAGTTTCAAATGATTGAATTTATATCATTAGTTTGTTTGTAAGAACGTGTATGATTCTGATGGCTGTTTTGTTTTCTTACTGAAGGGGCTTGAGGTTATCCTGGGGCTTACTTAGCTTTTCTTAACGCTAATGCAAATCTGATGCTTGTACAGGATTCACATGTAAAACTTTCTTCCAAGTTACGATGTAAGATATTAAGCTCTGAAGACTAATTGAGTAAGTTAGGAATTATTCTTAACTCCATTTATTGTCTAGATTACTGAAGTGTAAGAATTCCTAGGTCTATCGCAAAGACTAAATTCTACCTAGATAGCAATCTGAATTGGTAGTGTGATTATTTTTTGTAGGAAAATAATTTATATGATTGACGGTATAATTATCGTAACATGCTTCTAATTGTTTAGTACTAGGAGCTTAATTACATTCTCAAAATTTTAAACTATGAATTAAACCATGTTAATCCTATAATTCTCCTAATCATAAGAATTAAAATTATTATTATGGCACTAGAAACTAAATACAAGAATAGACACCCTAGGCATGTAGTCGATGCATAAAACTACAAATACAATCTAGCTAACACTTCACATAACATAATACTATAACTTAGTTCAAGTTTTAACATGTATTAAGTAAATTGTTTATTTCTTAACCAAAACTTTGTAGGGTTTATCGTGTTGGTTCAAAACTATAGCAATACCCGAAAGAATTTTGAGGTTGGTGAAAACCACATGGTGGTTGATCATCGTAAGGAGGGTTTTTGCGTTAAACCCTAAGCAATGGAATTTAAATCCTTCCCCTAAAACTCGTTGGGTTTCATTTGTTGTTTACTATTTGGAAAGGAAGCAGGGGCTAACAGGCTCTCGGCCTCCTCAGATATCTGTAACGAATGTCACCTTTTCCTCGACCATGGAGTTAAAGGTTTGCAAGATTTCATTATCATCCACTATCATTCCTTCGAGCTCAGATGTAGAGTTAGTAGTTTTTAAGCTTGGGGTCTTAGCCCTTAATATTTCTCTGATCTCAACGGTGGCATTATCAGGCTTGAAGCTCTAGTTCAACTCCTTAATCGTGAGCTCAATGTTAAAAATGTGGTTCTTCTTGCTTAGCGTGGAATTAGCACTCTTTGAGCTTTGGTTTCTCGCCATTTTCGTGTTCTTCAAGCTTGGTCGAGGATTTAACAAGCTTAAATCTCATCTGGTGAGTCGTATCAACTTCCAAAGCATTTTAAAATTTCTTTTAAATGTGCCTAAACTATTTATTAAACAGTTCTAATCATTTGTTAGTTTGCTGGAAGGTGATGAAACAGAGTTGAAATTTCGAAAGCAACGAGTTGAATTTGAAGGGTGTGAGCTATAAGGGTTTGGGTAAGCCTCGATCCCAACCCTGAGGGTCCCTTTGTCATTGGTGTGTGTTTGCGGTGATGTCGATTGTGCTTAAGGATTATTACTGCGATGTTTAATACTTACTGGTGGTTAAAATGTTGTTTTATTTTTCGATTAGTAATGGAGGTCGTATGGCCGTTCTTGTTTATAACCCTTAGGGTTTTTACCAAAGAGCTACAGGTCTGGTATTTTAGGAGTTAGGGTACAAATGATATTGTTCAAGGGTTTTGTTTATGTTTTGCAAACTGTGATAAAGCTAAGAGGAAACTTTTAGCCATGGTATCTCTTTTATGGCTTCAAAACTGTTATGGTAATCTGGTCTTTAAGCGTCGATCCAAGTGGCGACTGTATTGGTTAACTTTTGGATAATTTTGAAGACTATGTTTATAATATTTTTTTGTCTTGAAATGGCAGAGTTACGACCATAGTGTAATTATCTTCTTAGCCGTTGGTTCTCCTTTGGTATTTTCGAATGTGTAGTGCATTGAGTTTAGTAAAGAGTCTTCAATGTTTTTATTGTAATTTATTTTATGGCCGTAAACTAGTTAAAGCCAATGGAATTTTAGTTGTTTAAAAGAAATCGATGTGAGTAACCTGTATCATAAAGAATAATTCTAGGGTTTGGTTTCATATCAGTTTTGGTAATTAGGTTAAACTGGTTAACTTCAGATTTTCGATAAATGAATAAACGATGGTTAAATGATGATAGTTTTCCTTTTAATATAGAAGAGCTGGTAATTTATTCTTTTTCACAATGGAATTTTGTATATAGATATTGTAATGTCCCCAAAAATTGAAAAAAAAATAAAAAATTATAGGCTAGTGAAAAACTACCCAAAGGGGATCATTATTACTCATGCGGAATTACATGCTCTATTTATACTTTCGATCTCTTCATAAACTATCCTTATTGTCTTGTTAATCTCTTATCCATTCAGTGATTATTAGTTCATTTACTTCTTATATCTTAATTCTGTTATTTAAACTATTTGTACATCTTAGTTATTACTATCAGTGCATTAATGAATTGTATAGATCATTGTTTTCCTCCTACACATGTGTACTTTGTTTATTTAATAAAAACTAACTTAACTTTGTTGATGGGAATAAAGTGGTGGAGTGGCAGGACTAGTTATCCCATGACGATTTGAGAGGTAAGGTATTACTTAGTTCAATCGAACTAAGACACCTCTCTCTTTTACTTACGTAGCTCATTACTTGGCGACGGGATCGGATATGTAAAGTGTGTTTGACCGACTTGATCCTAGAGGACGTGCTACTAGTTGTTATGCTGCTTATCGACTTGGATTTATAACTTGGTAAGTGTCGTTATCGTCAATTTAACTATTACGGCTAAAATTTCCTATGCACTAATTATTCTTCATTATGTTTTGAACTCATTAGTCTATATGCCATTAATACATTTTAAGTTCAATGTATGTTCTCACTATACCTATTAACATCTCTCATGTTCTTTTATTGACAGGTTAATATATTGGTTTTTTAGAGAAGGCCTTTGGATTTTATAGTTTGAGATGTTATCATGGCATACTTTCTATGCCATGGTTCTCAAGTGTAAACACTTTGTTACTAAGGGGCTTAAACCCTAAGCTCTAATCATGTGGTCTAAACATTATCTAAATACTAACCATGGTTTTATGACTTTGGACTAGCGCATCCTATGGACAAATGTAGTATTAAAATTCTATCCTAAGCAAACATTGAAATGTGTTAATGTTTGATATTTAGAGTTTGGGGTGACATGATATATGGTATAAACCATACATTTCTAGGGTTTAAGCGTTGGTATGGAAGGTGGTATTAAACAATACCTTGTAACAAGGCTTGACTATGGGAGTGGGTTTGATAAATTGTTAATGGACTCCATCCAGGTGCATTTATTGCTCTTCGTAAAGCGTGACAGCCTTCCCTTAGGATTGGCTCACAATAGTTGTGCATTATATTTGTCATTTAGGGTTTCTTCGTTTTGGTTCTGCGTAGAGGGATGGCCATGGAAGCGACCTCCAGACTTTGAGGTAAGCATGTGTTGAGTCTATATGCCTACACAATTTTTGGTTTATAGTTTGATAGGATGGCATAATCCTCATTCCTATCTTGGTTTTCACTTGTAGGTGCCGAAAGGAATGGAGGAGCAGTGTGGCTACAACATTGTTGGATCCAAGCATTGCATTCATGGCCATGGTAAGCCTGCTAATCAAGCTTATGCTTGTCACCCTTCAACCCTGTGGGTATAGCTACATTTCGATTGGTTGTTTGGTTGGGGTTTGGATGCTGTAGCGAATTTGATTTCACCTTCGAGCTTATGAATACAGACTTGGTTTCTTTTTAATGTTGAGGCGTTATGCCATAAATCGTTTCTTAGGTCATTCCGCTCTGTGTAATTTTATTTCAGTTATGTAAATCGTTAATGTTTTGGTTTTGGGATTTTATAGCCATGGGCTGCACCATTGATTGCAATGGTGCCATATCCCATTGGCATGCCTATATAAAATCTTTTCCTCGGCCTTTAATGGCGATTGTGTACATACATTGGGATCTCTATGTAAATAGATATATGTATTGGTTTTATAAAATGTAATGGTTAACTTGATATATGGCGTATGTGATTTCCTTCTGTGTTTTTATTTAGCTCTATATTTGAATGCGGTTGGGGCTTTGAAAGTAGAGGCATTCGCCTAATCAATTACTCTGTGTGTAAATCCATTGATTAGTTGGATAATGTAATTAATTGGACAGCGTGGGTAATTCCATGCCGTGAATGGCATGAGCCTCTCCCTCAGTGCTGTGATAGCTTGTATTTTATTTTTATGGTATTCGACTCTTATGTAAAATGGTTTGTGCAAAACCATTGGGTTGGAAACCATGGTGGCCAACGCTTATAGTAGGGTATATTTTAATGGGCTTTGTATTAAAAATGTTTAATGGTCAAGGCCATGCTGTAGCTAGGGTCTTACGACCTCACTGCTAGTGTATGCCTCATTATTTAAATGGTAATTGATGTGTTTGTAACTTGCAGCTCATATACTTAGTGTAAATCGTGGCCTGTGTAGCGATATAAATAATAGATTGATATAAAGGATTGATTTGTGTTCAATTCGTTATGATATGGTTTTTCCTTGGATATTGACATCCATGGGAATCGATGTCGTGATCTTTGTTGGCAACAGGGTTTTAATGTAATGTAATGAATGTATTTTAAATAAAAACAATCTGGGCTTGCATCCCCACAGGATTCGATTCCTGTTACTGTTTGTAGTATATGGATTTATGATATGATTTGATGTTGTTTACTACGATATGATTTACTGTATAATATATATTATTTTAATTTAGATAAGGTAATGTTTGTTGAGTTATGTAATTTTGTTTATGGTTATGTATAGATGGATAAGTAGAACCATGGATTCTGTTATATGAATTTTGATTAAAGAATTGTAAAGGTCCACATGGATGGTCACAATGCCTCCTCTGATTATTTATAATGTTGTTTCATTTATGTGGAGTATTTTTAATGTAAATTTGTAATGTGGATACAGACCTTGAAAGGTATTAGATGGGTTATTTAATTATGGAAATAAATATATAGATAATTTTCATAACTGTTTAAACCTGATGATCTTATTTATATGTATATATAATTATCTTATAAAATCGTTCTGTTTATAACTAATACCCTAAGGTATCTATAAAGTATATTATTTCTTTAAAACTAATCCTATGATTAAATCTACCATAATCTGAAACATGTCTCTACTGACGAATGTAATATGTTAGTAGAGATATAAATAATGGGTGAACATTAAATAGCAGGTCTAGACTTACCTAGTTTATAGTATTAATTTATGAGTATTAAATGAAAACAAAAAACAAACTTTAGATATAGAAACCTAACTATATACAGCCTATGATAATATTTACCATCCTAGGAAGTATTGAAGAGAATAAAAACACTAGCAAAATCTAGACAAAACATCAATTACCTAGGGTTAGTGAATTTTTTGGAAACATTCAACTAACATATTTGATATATAATCTAGAAAATAGCATTGTCAGTCTAGGGTTAGATTTTAATAAATCAAACCCTAGGAGATATGGATAGAACTAATCAATTCCAGGGTTAATCATATATATATAATATTTTACATAAATCAACCAACATTTATCCTAGAAATGAACTTTGACATACTAAGAACTCATACCTGTAATTTATCTTTCTGAAGCTCCTTTAATGGCTGAACCTACACACTTTTTAAATAACCAGCATTATCAATTTAAGACAGATTTGACCTCTGATTTTGATGACCAAATCACTTGGAAACTACCACGTTCCTCCCAACCATGACCCAGAACCGTTCCTGGTTCTAATCCGGATCCCCTGAGCTGGAATCCAACATGCAAGTAACTTAGAGCTCCTAAGGTAGAGTTTCCTAACTGGTGTTCAGTTCTTAATTAGTCCTCTTTTCCTTGCAGGAAAAGTTCTCCAAGAAAACACTTGAGAGCAAAAACAGGCAGAATAATAATTCTCCTCCCAAAAAAAATTAGAGCCCAAGCCTTTGCTTGGCTTGAGTCTTTATAGACAGGCTTTTCAGTCAAAGGGACAGTTAAATCAAGAAATCCTTGATTTATTGATTTCACCCTTTTTTAATTTACTGGAGTAATTTTCAATTCTTAACCTACGAACTTTAACTAGTTCCTAGTTAGTCTTTCATAGATATTTCACTATTTATTAATCCTTTAATAATAAATAATAATTGGTGGAGCTTCTCTTCTTTCTTTATTCAATTATATAATTAATCGTAATTAATTCTTTATACATACTATGTATAAAATACATAGTATTAAAATACTTGTTAACATTTGTCTTCAGGCATCATGTGTCATGATCCCTAGACTTAATGACACTTCTTTATGAAGGTCAAGTAGATAGTTGGCTCAGGTCTACTAGGCTAGGCAACTCTAAACATCCTTGCATGTTGTATTTCCCTCGTATAATGTGGTAGCTCTTCAGCACTCGATGAGAATACAAGAATTCAAAATTGTATTTAATCACTTATAAATAGGTATGATGAGATCAATATTTTCCTCGAGTCGTTTTCACTCGGAAGTTATTAAATTATTTTTAGTAACCCCTAGCACTTACCAGATCCCATACTCAATACTTATAATAGGGAGTTACAAACATAGTGCAATTCCAGAGATCTCGCTTAACACTAAATGCTAGGATGTACTTGTACGATACACTTAGGGATACAATGGCCAAATATCGGATGCTCCAGAGCTTATGCTCAACATTAACATGGAATGCTCTAGGGATTATGCCCAACATTTCCAATTATATTTTCATGTGTTCTAGAGTTTTATGCTCAACACAAATGTAAGTACACGTGCTCTAGATCCTCTCGCTCAACACAAAACATCTCATCGATCATGTGCTTCAGGTTCCACACCCAACACAAACATCTCATCGATCATGTGCTTCAGGGTCCATGCCCAACACAACCATCATATATATCCATATGTATCATCAACAATTGGCTTTCACCCAATATACAAAATAAATCATCATGTTCATATGCAGTGGGGTCTTTCACCCAATATAAAATAAAACATCAATATAATCCTCATGATTAATAGGCTCATGCCTATAAATGGTACGTCCAAAATTTGGGATATTATAGATATGAAGGTTTATATTAGTAGATTAGGGTTTAAAAACACAGTTTATAAGAATAATAATTGAGTTATAAAGGTTGTTTACAGCTGGTTTTCTGAGTAACTAAATTATGTACTAATAGTGATAGTTCCTAATCATTTCCAGTATGTTGAAAGTTCATCATGAACTTACTATGTTTGATGTTTTTTTTTTAAGAAACAAAAAGAGGTTTAACTGAGTATTATTTACTATAATATAACTAGAGTAATGTTGTTTGTATTTTAGGTTTTTAAAGTATTAAAATAAAGAAAGAGTTTTCTTTACCAAGTATAACTAATTTGCTTGTATTACAGTAATTATTATTGTATTATACTATAGCCAGTTTTATGACTGAGTCACAAAAGCTTACCATAAGTTAAGAGGGTAACTTAACAATAGAAAAGATTAGTGATTCATTTCTACGTAAACTCTTCAATTGATACAGTTTCAGATCATTTTATCCATGCATAGACATTCCTATTTACTTTTAAACAAACCTTCTGTACTAGAGTACTTCATCGTAAGATGAGTGGAAAAATACAAAAAAGAGTTTTACTCATTAATGAGTCTTGTCTAATTCTAGGTTCATTTATTCAGGTAAACATATACAAGTAAACTTTCCAGAGTAAATTGTCGACTTAAGCATTCTATTAACAGATTCATAATATCTAAGTGCTAATAGAAAAAGATAACTACTTCATTCCAGTAAATTGCTTAAATGGAAATAAGCAAGATAGCACAATGGCACTTGATAACTTGTAGAAGAGACAAACAGCCCAAGGATCCCATTCCACCCAACCTTTTCTTGAAGATAACTCAACTTCTTGTCTTAGGACCCCCAAGTCTGTCCACTGATCCACCAGGATGAAAGCGCTATGTGAAGGAATGGAATTAAATACCCCTGCAACTCAACATAAGTAATTCACAACAACACTTCTGTCCTCAGCTGTAGAGAACTTAGCTGTCAAGCTGCACTAGTTCTGAAAACAGTTTTAACACTCAAACCACTTCTAACTTTCCCCTCATCGAATATCTTGTGATTCTTTCCCAACTTCAGAAATTTCACAAGGTAAATAATGAACAGCCTCCTGCTGAATTCAATGGATAGATATATGCATGCCTAGGTCTTTTTGGTCATTTTTTCATTTAATGAGCCACCTTCTCTGTTCCACTTTCTTGGGAAACATGTCCAAAAAATTAGCAAAGTTTCCCCTTGCAACAGATAGAAGTGGTTGATGATGCTTCCATGTGTCAGTTTGCTCTCACTCCAGTTTATTCCTCCTAGTGGGCCAATGGACACTCATTCAAGAGCCTCCTTAGGCTATTTGTCTCATCTTTTATTTATTAAATAATAAAATATTCAACATAATTAATTACAATCAACCTTGACCGCGCTTGGTCAATAGTCATAAACTTTACAATAAAAGTAAGATAGAATGTTTTCTTAAACATAAAATGTTGTTGAAATCGGGATACGTGACAACTGCAGATGGGACTGGTCACTCTTCCTAGAAAGGGGATTATTTGTTATGCTGGATTGATGAATTAGAGTTGTTTGTTATTCCTAATTGATGAATTAGATAAGCTCAAAATTGGGGTGTTTTGTGTTTTGAATTGTAGGTAGCGCAAGTTCTTTTAACCTTTCTTTATTCATTCTCTCAGTCGGAAATGGTGTTGGGAGTCCTATTTCAAGTATTCTATGGCTTGACGGGAAGCTAGATAGTTTACCTTATCAACATTCTTTATATTGAATACCCCACAAGAAAAGAGAAAGAGAATGTTAGCTTCAAGAATCATGTTATTCAGGTGGATACATATACTTATTTTAACTTTTACTGCTAAAAATATCTAAAATCAAAGTAACAAAATTTTTGGAATGCTTCCATTAAGTGGTCCAATTAGTCTGTGAGCACTTACATAGATCCTTCATTGAGATTTCATTACACAATGTGTTGTTCTTTTGCTTTGTTTGAAGTGGTTTGAAGTGTTGGATGGACTTTTAGGCTCGTTCTGGAAGGTCCTTGGCTTGGATTGTCTTTCACTTGTACATTTCTCCTTTGTGGATCTTTGATATAGCTCATTGTGCAAGGTAGGTAGGATCGTGATGGATTTGTTTTGAAGTTGCATTACATTATTTCCTGTACGTCACTGCAGCAATACTTATTACATCAATGATCACATGGACAAGCGGACATGGACGTATATATTTGGTGCCTGTTGCGCTACCACAATGTTTATCCCTTCCTTTCACAATTACCGCCTGTGGTCCTTCCTCGGCTTAGGAATGACCACATATACTGCATAGTATTTGACCATTGCTTCTCTCATCCATGGACAGGTATGTATTTACTAGAGTATGATGTTTCACACATCATATTTCACATATATTCATATTGATGGGGTGAGAGGTGCACGCTTTTAAAGTTTGTATTTTTTCTTGTTGGTTGTGTTGCGTGGATGTATGTGTAAATTTTGTTACCAAAATTGTTAAATTTCTAAGTTATATAAATTGTATATTTTGAATAACTTTTACAACTATAAATTTCCTTTCCTTGATGGACCCCACAATGGCTTCCTGTTATATACATTGTATGCAGACAGAAGATGTAAAGCATTCCACTCCAACGAAACTGGTCATCTACTTCATTGGGGCCACTTAGATATACTGTACACTTTTGGTGGCCACACCGTGACAGTGTATGCTCTTAATCATTTTTTTTCTAATTCCATTGAAAATTAATAAGTCTACACCTTCAACATACCTTCAATGCTTATGGTCGGATGGTGGTTAGAGGGAAATAGATCTCATGAATTACTATGCAAAGAAATAACATACAAACTTTGCCAACAGATTAAATAAGTAGGAATAGAAAACATTTCTATGTATTAAACAATATAAAACACATCTCACATAGGTATTTAATCTGAGATTGATGAATCCTCTTATTTGAACAACATTATGAAGTATGCAATGTCGTAAGCGCTCATGTACGCTCTTCGACTTGTTATGGAATCCATGTACGAACTGAATTTGACTTTGGAACTTTGAAAGGGGCTAGGCTTAAACAGAAAATAAAAACCACTTCTATAGAAGAAAAAACCATTGCAGGTGGTTTTTAACTTGCCACAAAACAAATCCTTCACTACAAGATTGCACTTGCCACACAAGAAAATCTATCACGGTCTCTCTCCCTTTGGCAGCATGGACTCGCGACAAGAATTGTTTTGCCTTACCTCATTGAGATTCAAATTTCTTTTCAAAAACATTTATTTATATATGATTCATAGTCTTCACCTTCCAATTAATCATTCCCATTCCTTTGTCATGAAACGTTTTCTGGTCCTTACAGTTTTGTTTTTATGTTTTAACTTGTACCATTTTTGACCTAAAGTCTGATATAATGATGAAGGCATAAGGATGGCCTAAAGTACAAGAGAAATGGGGTGGGTAATAATAGGGCATAAGTCCGAGCTAATCGACCATCCATGAATCAACCACTACCTCTGTCCCTAAAAGCATTATAATATATAATAAAGTGAAAACTCTATATTAATATGTGGGCAAAATTATCCTGAAAGAAAGGTTGCTTGGATGGGGAGGTGTTGCTTAAATTAAAGCATTGACTGGATGAGTGATTGGAAGAGGCATGGATGGGTGTTTTTCAGAAATGAAATTGAAAGTAGAGAAGGTTATATAAGTCTTACCTATAATAAAGTAGTACTGAGATGGCATCTTGATTAGAGATGCTTAATGGCACCAGCATGCAGCACTTTTGAGGGTTAGATTGTTGTCTGGTGCAATTTTTGTCTTCTCCAGAGCTTGAATTATTCACATGCAATCCTTCAAATGACATGGGAAATGACCCTTTCAATCCATTTGCATGCCATGAAACTTGAGAACGTGTAGTCTTTAAAGTTGGGATCTCTCCATTTAAGGAAAAGTAATACTAAAGCCATCGGTCACTGAAATGAATATTATACATGGTGATCTTTGATTGCAGTGGGAGATTCAATATCTTAAGTCCAAGAGGAATAATGCCTCCCATTATCTACTACTTATTCCCTAGTGTATTAGTTCTATGCATTGGAGTGATGAATCCTCGTTGCTAAATTTTAGGATTTCGACTTGTTGATGGTGGGATGATTATGAACTGTTCATGGAAATTTTGGGACCCAAGCCCCTCCGCTTTTATCAATACTATGCGAATTAAACTTTGTTGTTGAACTTATTTAATTAATAGGAGTCATTCCTAGTTGTTTGCAGATTTTTTTCAATCCTTGACTTTTGTTTGTGATGTGTTTCCATGTGACATTGGATGAGACCCTTGACTAATTAAAACTCACGTGAAATCATTTCACATTAGTACTCGTGTGAAATCCATCTTGGGAACAATAGAGAAAATTATTGTAAACATGTGGAATGGTTGGAAGAGAAACATGGAAAACTAGCAAGGTTTGGCATAAGTTCAGATATATATTAAATAGCCAAAAAAGTTCATAGGTTTAAAGATATATCAAAAATAAAAAATGCTTTTGACCGAATGGTTTTTCTGTTTCCTTTGGATGGGTACAATGTGATTGAGGGTCTTTGGGCCTTTCTTGTTTGTTTCGTGCCTTCACGGTGTGATACATTGAACTCTTGTTTTCTTGCATGTGGTGTTAAGGTGATGCACAGAATGGATGTTTCTTTTATGAACTGGCAGTTGCATGCTTTATGCATGATATGTTGCTTCATAGATTTATGAGTAACTAATTGAAAATCTAGAACACGCATTTGACATAATGAGATTCAACGTTTGTCTAAATGTAAAAGGTGCCAACTAGTTTCGAGGGTGGTTATCATTTGGCACAATTAGGAAACAAATTTTACTTCTTTTCTCGTTAATAAATGAATGAGTGAAATATAGTGATTATTTTGAGATTTTTGTGATTATTGGTTGAAAAATATCTAAAAAATACAAAAATTAATTTTTTTATCTCAAGTTGTAGGATACTACCTCAATGGTAGAGAATTTGCATTACATAATGCAAAAGGTTGGTGGTTTGATTCCACCGTATCCTATCATAAATATTTACTTCTATAACTACTACATTGAGGGGTATTGAGACAATATTTTTGTAAATTGTCTTAACTTAAGACAAAAACAATTTGTGTATTGTCTTGAATTTTTTTCTTTAAGCGGGTGTCTTAAACTATTGTCTTTAATTTAAGACAATAAATTGTCTTAAATTAAAGACAATAGTTTAAAACACACAATTTTTAAGACAATAGTTTAAGACACACAATTTTTAAGACAATACACAATTTTAGTTTTATCTTAAGTTGAGACAATGTACAAAGATATTGTCTTAAATATTGTCTTAATACCCCCTCCATGTATTAGTGTATTATGACCTTTGAACATATAATTCTTAGAATGCTATTATGATGGTATTCTATTATGGTTAGTGGTTCTATAAAACTATATAAGTGATTGAGATAGATATTTGTGGCCACCTACCTATTCCATTGGCTAAAAAAGTTGTCTATTTTGGCAATTTTCTTGTAATTTTTCTATATTTTTTGGGTCTCAAACTTCTCAATCCTTTTTCAGTCACTAAACGATGTTTTTGGAATTTTGGGGGGCCTAGTTATAAATAATGACATGCATTTTGTTACATACCCATATTACCTAAACCGATCCATCAAGGTACACCATAGAAAAATTAAACTCATAGCCTTCAGGTACACAAATTTAATTACTGTCATTGAATATTGACCTTAACCAATCCCAAGAATTAATATATTGAATATACAACCCGTCCCAAAATACCTCCGATATATCATATCTAACTTCCAATAGGATCCTTATTTAATATTTATACTTCAATATCACCAACATAAGCCATCTAAGATTAAAAGTCTTTGCTATCACTAATATCATAAGGTCTTCTCATCCTATAGATAAGGCATTCAAGGTTGTTCTTTCTATTACATTCGCTTTCTTCATTCACTAAACACAATGGAAATTCATATTCAAAGTATATAAAGGTTAGGTTATCCATATTTCACTTAAGTTTGCACACCTATTCTTACCCTTCCCTTGCAACAATATTCAAGTATGTCCTTGAGATACTATCCACACCTTCAAGTAATTCAACACACACATGTACTAGGAGGTTCTTAGTATTACATTTAATAACAATGAATAGGAAAAATCACATATAAGACATATACAATATATTGGTCACATAACTGTTCTTTGAATGAAACGACAGTAAATCATCTTGTTCTTTAGTTATGGTTAATACTTTCCATAGCAAGAATATTATAAGGTTCCCATTTTTGGGCAAAAATCACAAGGGGAAAGAAATGAACTCATGCGTTAGTTGTCGAGTAAAAACAAGGCTAGATAATTATATATCGATGAATAACTGAAAATCTTTGTCTATAACAAGTCAAGTTACATATTTAGATATGCATAAGCTATATAATTGATAGCCACCATACCATCATCATAGGAACAAAATTTCCATTTGCCCTTGCGGAACATTCTCTGCAATCACAGCTTGTCGACAAAACAGGTAAGCTCATAAAGGATTAGGATGAATATAAGTATCTCTAAATATTGTCATCAGTACAACTAGTTAAAGAAAACATGTTAAGCATGAATCATAGTACAATGTTTACTTAACCACACTAATCGTACATGTTACATAGCACAACGTTTTAGGGTGTGTGCAAGAAGTTGATGGACCTTTTAGATGCAATGGTAGAATGAAGTCAATCACGCTTGATCCATAAAATAGAAATCATCCCAAGCAATCCCGACCCTGCCAAGCCTAATCCCAAGGCTGCCAACATGCATGCCAATTAGGATAGTAGACAAAAAAGCGCGCGCGTTTTGATTCACTAAAACGCGCGCGCGTTTTGCTTCACTAAAACGCGTGCACGATTTGCAAATCATTAAAAAAAAATTAAATACACAGTCCCGCCCATTTTCACAATCAAGAAAGTGAATTCAAATATTATTATTTTGTTTACTAAATTTTTTTATTTTGTTTAATAAATCAAATTTATTATTTTGTTTACTAAATATTTTTTTATATTACATAAAAATTTAAAATTAAATCTCAATTTATTTATAAATATTTATTTATTTATATATTTTCTAATTAAATTATACTTTTAACATGTTATAATAAATGGATCAACCATTACATCATAAAACCCCACTCAACAATAAGCTAGTCCAAATAAAGTTGTTTTAGTTTAAAATTTTTTATGAATGGATAATTGATAATGATTAAATAATAATAAAAAGGAGATGGACCTATAAGTTACATTTCAAAGGAAAAATTTTCCAATATATATTTACAATAAAGTGTAAATTTTTTAATTATTCTAAATGTTTTTTATGTTGATGGTGATGATGAATGATGATGATGATGACGACGACGATGATGAAGGTGATGATGATGATGATGGTGATGATGATGATGATGTTCATGATGTTGATGATGTTGATAATGATGATGATGAGGATGATGAAGGTGATGATGATGATGAGGATGATGATGATGATGTTCAT
>LPNX010050360.1:0-46919 GCA_001517045.1 Pseudotsuga menziesii
TGCGTTTTGAGGGCTTCTATCTAGCACATGAGTAAAAAATCAGGTTTTCATCGCCAAATTTGGCCAAAAAGTGTTACCCATCTTCATGGAATCACCCAAAATTATCCTTCAAACTTTAGTCTTCAGTCTACTAACATTTAGATGTCAAATGAGATGGATTGATAGGGATTCCCATTTTTATTTTCAAAACTCACTGCATATAATTATTATTCAAACAAGCTGAAAAATATCCTTCAAACTTCAATGTGGATCTTACCAGTATCTCGATCTCACATGAGAAGGAGTTTGAGAGGGATTTCACAATCATCTTTTCAAAATTCCATCTGAAATTTATGTGAAAAGGTTAGACAAAAACCAAGGATTATTATATACTCTAATCTCTTTGTGAACCTTACATGATTAAAAAATGTCATTTTGACAAAAAAACATATTTACAATCTCTTCTCTTAAATTCTGGGTTGGTAGGCTTGAGTGGTATGCAAGGTAATGGAAGAGTCCATTTGATATAAGGTTCGTCATCAAGACAATGAGTTGAGTTGAGTAACGAATAAATATTTATTAATATATCTTTAACAACCCATTTCAAGAGAAAACTAGGAAATTGATAATGTGGACTATATAACTAAGACCAAACCCAAACCCTAAAAATGTTAAGCTAGATAATAAGGAATCCTTAGTTGTGATTAAAACAAACACCGTAAATTGCTACAATGATTCTAAACTTAAAATAAAATAAAAGTCTAAATTAAATTTATTAATATCAAATATTTTTCTTAATGAATAAATTGTCAATTACTTAACCTATTTTTTATGAACTATAGAACTAAATGTAATGTCGAATTATGACCTAGAAATACTACAAATTTTTCTATAAAAGAATAATTTAAGAGAACTTTTTAATAATTAGTGAGTTATTGACCATAACCTAGGAAATATTTAATGTAAAAAAGTAACATAAATTATCATATCTCATTTACTCTAGTACAACGTAAAAGGAATAATTCTAACAAAAAAACAAAAAAACAAAAAACTTTAAGATTAATCTACTCCAACTTAATCTTGTATTGATACCTAATCCTTTTATAATAAAACTCAAGGTAGATTTCATTAAAGAACATTGTAATAATTGAAGAGAGTCATAGTTTTGAACAATGTAAATCATTTTAATTATGGTAAAAAAAACATTTATTTGTTTTAAAGTAATTCATCTCTTTGATCATTTTTATATTCAAACGTAAAAAAAAAAATTAATTTTAATTTTTGTCTATTATAATTTATAGTTTATGGTCAATTTAAAATGTACACAAACTTAATGAAATTGGAAATGAAAATAAAATCATTTTGAAGCAATAAGTGCGTACCCCAAAGGAATAGTCATTGAGACTAGTCACAATAGTAAGAGGGAGATATACCGCTCTAGGTGAAATGCACCATGAAGTACAAGTTATCTTACTTATGTAATAACAAACTCCTTTATCCCTATGTATTGCTTTCTGTGCATGTAGTTCCTATAATGTAATGAAATTGAGTTGGAATGCCCGTAGTGCCTATAATGGTTCAGTCTATCTATCCATGAACTATTCATGAACAAATCTATCTATCCATGACATAGGCAAGAGTAGGTGAGTAGGTAGATTGTAGTAAGGGAGGGAGCACAAAGAAAGAACCAAAGTCAATACAAATTGAAATGGTTTACATCCAATGCATACATTGCACGTTCTTATCCGTGTGGCCTCCCTAATGTAGGGGATATCCTCATAAAAGTAAATACCTTCTACAACCTTAATATATAAATCCTAAAAATTGGAAATAAAAAACTTAAGTATCTGCAGTATTCACATCTTATCCTAGTAATTTTACGGAAACACTTCAAATTCCTCAAGAAATATAAAGTATTTTAAACTTTTTTTTGTTATATTATAGTTTATGGCTTTCAGATGCACATAAACTAATTGTAAATTAGAAATAAAAAAGAAAATCATTTCCAACACCTAAATGTTTTAGGAGCAACAACTATTTATTCAACCTTCGAAATCCCACAAGAGATGACTATAATACACACTCAATTATTGTGTGGAAACCTATAATTCACATCTCTATGGACCTCACATGATTGACATTAGAAACCGTTGGGGCATATTCTTCCACTCATGTCATGGAGAAAGATCTCATACAAATATGGAGACACATGGACGGATACAGCATCATTATTATTTTAGCTAATTAGAGTCCATACATATATAAAGTAGTCTCTACTCTCCCGGTCCCTCAAGCATATAGTTTATTGAACTCAGATACGGGACAACTTTGTCGGGCTGGTGAAAGACTCGATTGTTAGGTTGTTGATAAAATAAGGCATTGGAATTTGGAAGGACATTTGAATGGAGTATCAATTCCTCTTTATGGCGACTCTATTGGTCAAGTGTGGTTGAGCCTACCTAAAAGAAAAACCCCAAAATGTAGTACCTAATTCTTTGAGGAAACAACTTTTTTTTATAACCCTAAATTCAACAATTATTTTTAGAATTGAATCATGTCCTCCCCATATGCTCAATTCAAAGTAATAAACAAAAGCCCCAATTTTAGGTGGATTATGGATAGTCCCTCCAATGTATATCGAGTTTATACCCCAATTCTAAGTGATCAAACAAAATCCCCAATTTTAGGTAGATTATGAATAGACTACTATAAGGAAGAACTTAAAATTCTCCAACAAATATCACTACAAGTTGGGTGTCTAGTGTCTACCATAGTCAACAAGGAAGACAAATCATAAACACATGTTTGGGAGGTTTGAAACATGGAGGCTGTTGAAATCATGTTCTTTGCTAGCTTACTGCACTCCTAGTCGCTCATTCATGAACGTCCATCAAGGTATTCCCTTGTTTAGATATATTGGTAGACAATTTGTACTTCTTGTTTCCATTATTAGAAGGTTGACATGAAAACAAAGGGGCCGGAGTCTACAAAATTTACATTGTTGGTTGTTAAATATTTTATCCTTTCAAGCTTTGGATTGCATTAAGGAAATTGGAATAAATCAAACACTTGTATTCAAATATTGTTCTTTATTTCAACCTAATGTTTACAATTCACGGAAGATAAATAGCATTGACAGATTTGGAACTCAAATACAAGGCTCTTTCTTCTTGCTCATCCCCCCAAATGAAGTTGTGGTCCTAGACTATGAAAAATGATACATTATTTTGGTTCTAATTTCATTTAAATACTGGGTTTTTTAAGGTTACATATAATGAGTATTCGAGACTTAGTCTCGCGGACATGTAGTCGTATAATACATTACAAATTTCAAACAACATTTTGGATGGAGAAATTTTAAACCCTTATATTTATAGAACCAAAAGGCACTCCAACCAGCAACACATTTAACTTTTCTCCACATATAAAATGTTACACAACTGCACAATGCTATACATACCTATAAATTCATGACAACCAAGTCGACAGCTTAGCTCTGCATAATATTTTGGAGGAAATAGAATTTAGGGAGACATTGAAGCATAGAATTAGAGAGTTGAGAGTGCGAGTCTCGACCTCCGACTGTCCTATACTCGTAAACCCAGGATAATGGTTTTTTTTTCCACAGGCTATACCAATATCTTTAAGTTTTGGGAAGCTCAATCCATCCTACCCAATGTTTTACCTTGGCTCCTCTTGCTCCTACATGTGACGAAGGTGGAACCTTTGAGTTTCCCACCGCAGATCACAATGAGGAATTACAGTGTGCAATCATTTCCTTATACAGAAAGACTATTCCAAGCAATGCAATCCCAATTCCACAATATCACAATGCTTCGGAGTTGGTTTAACTTGCCCGAGATAGGCGAATGCATGTTTGTGTATTTCACATGATTACAAAATAAATGATTTTATAATTGCTTCTACATAACATAGATATATCTTTGCAGGTGAGGACAAACTGGGTATTGTTTTGCCGAGGTGTCCAGAGACTTTTAGAGATCATCCTTCATTATGGCGACGCTCAGGGTGTAGACCATAGAGCCCATGGGAGGAAGAGGAAGAAGAAGAAGAGGACTCAAGTCAAAAGGTGAGGTGAGTGAGGAGGGGAGATGTAATAGCAATATTTGCAGGAGCAACCCACTGGTGGTATAATGATGGAAACGAGCCTCTCCAAATCGTATCCATTGTCGACACAGGAAACCCTCATAAACGACTCGGGCGCAAGAGCTACTGTGTAAGCATCCCGAAAAATTAATTCATGATAATCTTCCGTTAGGTATATGACAAATTCTTTCATTTCTTTTAGAGCCGACTATATGCATATTGTACAACCCTTCTCTCTGGTTGGCCCTCCATTTCAATTTCCTTTGCCTCTACTTCCTAACCCCCTTCCTCGGATGAGACAGGTAGAGTAAGCGGCCTAGCTGGATTATGGGAGACTCGGAGTGTTGATTCAAGTGATTTTGACCCCCATAAATGATTGGAAATTGGAATAAATCCTAGAATGTTGGACTAGCTAGTATAGGATATGATTCATGAGCACAAACAAAGGGAAGTGTGCTGCTAGCCTACTACGAAAGATCCATCATCCAAGTATTGTGGTGGTCATAATAGAAATGTATAGTACTGGGTGAAACCTTGGTCTGGAAACATCCATACCCATTGGACAAGATTAGTTTGAAATCTAGCAAAGATTGCTCAATGCATTGTAAATTCTAACTTGTAAGTTGTAACCAAAAATCCAACACCATTAGTTTTTCCTTATGGAGCCTTGATAGTTGAGGGTTATCAAATCAATTCACCATCCATAGATATGACTCATATGAGCATTTAATTTCACATCATATACTCAAATACTCAAGTGACTTGTAAGTTGTGAGATCACATGACTCAATGAACAATAAGATGACACATGGAAAACCTAGTTGGCAGGTGGCATCATCTCATACCAATATTTAATGAAGTTGGTGAATAAGTAATGCATCCCAATGCCATTAAATGATTTAAAAGTGAACATCAAATCCTGAGTCACAATCGTGACTCACCAAGTTGAACTTGGATTTAGGCAGCCCAATGGCCCACCGTGGTCCATGCCGATTGGGATCGAGATCCTCATCCATGATCCAACTATTCAAGGGCACTTGGGAAGGCTTTGAGTCCGGAATCTCCCATAGTCCACTAAATAGCTGATAACCCCTGGAAGGGTAAATTTTGTAGTTGCCCTTCTGTTGCAAATTTACCCAGGCGTACTCAATTTCATTATTGACGTGCTGGAAATGAAACTAAATTTTTTTTGCATGGTAAAATTATTTTTGGCCTTCTATGACGTTTAAAATGGCCTTTGAAGGGCTCTGAAGGTTTCAAATTTGAAGCCTGCTTGTTTCCTCCATGAATCACAGATTCACTATACAAATTGAGATCTGATCTAAAAAATTTACCAGGGATCGTTGATTCTCCTTTCTCACAGAAAAATATAAAAGCCGAGGCAGGAAGGAAAAGGCCTGCCAAATTATGATAGGCTAGATCTTCCCGTTATGTCAAACCTAGAAATTCGGTGACTCCATGAAGATAACATTTATATCCTTTCATAGGAGAATATATTGGAATTTATTCAACTAAATCTCCATAAAATACCCATTTGAAGTATTTATGCAAGATACATTTGAATTTATGTGCTAAAAGAAGCTCCTGAGAAAAAGCAACTCCCTAGTTGCATAAAGCCCGAAATTCGAAGCTGCAACTGATCATAAGTGGTTTAGAAAGTCCATGAAAGGTACTAGTAGTGAACACAAGTAAGTAAAATTGTTAGTATCTAGACCTTTTCTGTTAAAGTGTATCCATACCCATTTAATTAAAATATAATTTTCACATTTTCTCCCTTGTCGTGTTCCTTCCATCGTGCTTTTATCTAAAACTACCATGTACTTATTTTTCCTAAAGTCTCACAATGCTAAGGAAAAAATACACTTCCACGATCTTGGCCTCTTAATCCCTTTCATACCATTAGCCAAAGTTTTACCCTTTATTGATCAATGGCCTGAGGTGCCCCCCCTAATTTGACTAAAACCTAAACCAGACAATTCATAGGAGCTGCTCTTGGGAATCTGCTTTCTCCAAAGTCTAAGAATAGATTCTGGGATTCCGTGTTAGCCCAACACCTGGTCCCTGAAGTCTTCCCTTTCCTTGAATTTGTTCATCTCTTTGCAAATAATTACAGTCTGGCCAAGTCCATTATTTACACTAGCAATGGTCAAACTATCCTCTTGGATATCTCAACTTTTTCAATTTCTAAAATGTTGGGTAATACCCCTTCTAGTAAGACCAAATCCCTTGAAGAGTAGGCCATTCGCTATAAAAATATGAATTCAACTCTATAGGAAAAAGTATATACTTGAATCCTATCTACTCATGGTTAATAGTAGGTTCTTCTTGACCCATGGAAACATGCCAACCTCTCACTTTGGAACTAGGAAATTGTTTCCTCTTTTAAATTGATTTTTGGAAGGGATTTTGATGATGTCGTTGATGGGGGGATGTCAGTAATGGTGGATGCATATAATTACAAAGAGACACCAAAACATAATTACGGAGAGTCCATAGCAATGAGAATTAGGGATCATTTAGAAGATTTTAGTGAAACTGGAGTTTTCAGATATTACTCTTATTTTGTATATTTACTCATATTTTATCAATCTCAACATTTTGAATCCCTAGGTATCTATAAAAATATAAATAATAAACCCAACATAATATACGAATACATTCCCTTGGTCAAAAAAGGAAAGGAAGAAGGGGTCACCTAGTCTCGCTGTGTATCTCATTTTATGTACTAGATATTTGCTCTTTGATTACTGGGAGTGAACTTGAGCGCATGCCCCAGGAAATCAAGTCATATTTACAACTTGGAGAGGTATTCAAGAGAGGATATTGGTATTTAGCAGAGGATTATATTGTCTTCGGGATGTATGGCACTGATCCCCCTCACATATATCCCAAGCTGCTCACTCCTAGGAATTTTGTCCTTGTAGAATACATAAAACAAATGGTAGAGGTGGACAATCTTCATTTTTTTAAATCCAAGAAGAAAGGAAGAGATAAATTTCCAATAGTCATGGGAGGATATGCCATTAATAATAATAAATTCCTTGAACAACTCACAAAGGTATTAAAAAAATGATATGAAATTGGATATTGCGTGGAGATATGATCCACATTTTTTGATCGGACAAGAGAAGGGAAGAAATCTCCCAAATCCACAAGATCATTAGTCTAAACTAGAGTTGGAAAAATTATAAAATAAGGACACCTTTGAAGAAGCGAAAAGAATAATCTAAGAGGAAGAGTAAGCTAGTTGAGGAAAAATGTGGATGGAAGGAACTCTAGTTGAGGAAAAAAGAACGATGGAGTTGCCATTCGCTATCATTCAGAGAAGATGGAAACTAACCTACAACAAAGGTTAGAAAATGAAGAGTAAGAATGCATTGAGTGGAAATACAAAGTCACTGATAGTCTCATGGAAATTTCCCAGTTGAAAGATCTCATAAAAAAGAAGAATGAAAATCTTAAAGTATATGGAGGAAAGCTCAACAAAACATAGCAAAATACTCATGAATTAAATAAGCTCACAACATGGTTAATGGGGTAACCATTAAAGTCAATGAAGATATATGAGAGGACAAGGTCCATTAAATAGATTGATAATTGTATATATGAGTACAGTTCCTTGGGAATACTTAAATAAAAGATAATGGGGTTTGCAACTTTACTCAACCCATTCTTTAAAGCAATGAATGCCATGATAACTAATGGGCTTCCACCCCCTTGGAGTGAGGAATATCAACTATTCACGTAAAATTTATATGAACAGAAAGAGACGATGCCTGATTTTACATCAACTACTGAAATAGTAAATATGCCTTCAAAAGATGAACTACTAAATGAGTTGCAGCCTGCAATTGATACTGCTACTTTATTAAAGAATTTGATTGCAATCCTGTGGAAAGTAGACTACGCATCTCAATATGAATTAGACAAATATTTTAGGATTTTGAAACGTACACAAGGATTGAATGAGTGAGGTTGGAAGAATATGCATATTTTGAGAAACAACATGATAGAGGAATAAAAATAGATGCAAATAACAAAGGGATCATGGGAATCCTCTTAAAGCCCCAAAAAAGATATGCAGAGAAAAATAAAGAAATGAAAAAAATGAGAGGTGGATTTGCTAAAATATGTTGCAAGATTTGCAAAAACATTCTAACCAAAGATGCTCTTAAGAGGAAAATCTAGAAGATAATGCCATGACTGAATTTGGAAGCTTAAGACTTTTGATCTTTTGTTCTGGAAGACCTACTAAGATGGCTATCTCATGTATTAGATTTGATGTTATAGTCAGCAGCGAGATTGATATATAAACTGTCTAATTGATATTTCTAAAGATCCAAGTCATGATCAATCATAAATCCATAATTAAGATGTGGATATAAAGTCATCTTTTTTTATATAACTTATTTATGATTATATATAAAAAACAGACACAAGGATCAGGCTCACCTTAAGTTGTAAAGCACCATGTTTCTCTGATTGTAATGTGTGCTGAATAATTCAATTTTTTCAGATGGTTAAAATTTGGACACTGTAATGAAAGCGCACGCATATGATTGTCACATTTCATCAAATTACCTAAGGATATTTCAAATATCATCTTCTATGAGTAAGTACACCAAATTCGGTTAAAACATATAACAACAAGATATGAACAGCACTGATTGTGAGAAGCAATACAGCAAAGCTTAGATGCACAAATTATTAGGGTTGATGATACCGAAAATGTGCCCACATTTGATGATATACGGGACTAGGCTGCTCAGACATTCTCAGAGTGAAGAATCATTGTTGTTAAGGAGCCTAAACATGCTCAGGAATCTTCCCAAATCTAAAGATTCATGGTTGTTATGGCTGCATTAGGCTGGAAATTGCACTGCTGACCAAAAAATAATTGACCATCATCACATGTAGGTAGAAAAAATAAAATATATTAGGCTGAAAGAAGGCATTGGAAAAATTTATAATTGCTATCTAGTTATTTTGTTAGGGTTAGCATCACAAAGCAGTTGGCATTGTTGAAACACAAAGGGTAAAGGTATGACTGTTCATTTAGTCAAATATTTGTAAGGTCAAATTTCCCTTATAATTTATTGATTAATGACATTCGGTTGAGTGTGCTGTCAACACTGGATCTGAAAGGATCTGACCTTATTTAGATATTTGGATAATATTAAAACATTAAAATATAAATTTCTTAGGCTAGAATAGATAAGAGAAACAGAAATAACCATTTGATTATGACATTTCTGAATTTTTCCAACTGCATATTCATAATGCTACTATACCCTTTTGTATAATGCAGACGTTCCTATTACCAGATCCCAGTGTTGTTTCAGGGTATTCCTAGCCACTGGATTATTGCATAGTGAATAGCTAGTGATAAAGGGTAGAGATCAGTCGAGTCTCCGTGCTAGTGGCAATTATCTTCAGAGGGCATTTCTCTAGGGTCTATGAATATTCATAAAGGCAGTCATGAAGGCATCTTCGAAGTCCACCCAGGCACAATCTAGAGAAATAAGGGACAACATACAAGTTCCAATTCCATAGAGGGACCTCTTGCGGGATCATTCTAGATCCAATGTTTCATTCTTCTCATTGGAATCCTATCTTCATCCATTGCTTTGACCATCCAGTTGACATGCAAAACACGCTAATTGCAGAATAGGAAACACAAGTGGTCATGATTACGCTTGGATCAATGCACCAAATCAATGGACAACTCTTACAACAGGAAACATCGCAGACAAACAGTGGCTCACACACTAAAATGGACACACCATAACAATCACTCACTATACTCTCATGAGAGAGTTAGCCCTATATTAGCTCTGATATCGTGTTCAGAAAGGGGAAAGAAGACATCATTTCCACACACCAAGGATGTAATGATTGATCTATTCAACAATGTGATAGGCCACATACAAATATATGAAGATTTCTGACAAGCGGCTCAATGACAAAAGATGTTGGGTCTTCAAATCCAAGGAAAGACTTACATATACATGGAAAGAAAATGGATAGTCAAAACCGACCTAAATCTCAAAATAAACTATTTTGATTCAATAATGTTTTTGTAAATGACCAAACTGTCTAATGCTTGTACAATGTATATACTACATAGCCTTCAGAAGTGGTTATTGCTTTCAGCTTACACCAATTCATTTATAAATTATGATCTAATGGAATATCAAACTTACATTTTTAAATTTTATCCCAATGCAACAACCCTGAAACATGGCCTGATTTTTCGTTCAAATACTCTACTAAAAAAGTGAGTTATGACTGTGTCAAACCCTAGATGACAGGTCAATGGTGGTGTTAAGTTTGCTAGAAGGAGTTGTGACTTTGCTCTGGTTGGAACTCTGCCCCGACATGCATGCCCCAGCTGGAATTCAACAAAGAAGATAGTGGATCCAATGTTGATCCTAGTTTGATCCTAGTTCCAGCCGAAGCAGAAATACAACCATTGAGGTTGAGGTCAAGATTTTCATCCAAATGATGAGAAAACAACAAGCTCCTAATCTTCTTACGTATAATACCTAGTAGATGGGTTCTACAAAACAAAGAAATCCAGCTGAGGCAGAGTTCCAGCCGGGGCAAAGTTCATGGTGGGAAGAGTTCCAACCAGGGCAGAGTGCCAGGCGGGGAAGGGTTCCAGCCGAGGTAGAGTTTCAGCCGAGGCAAAGTTTTAGCCGGGGCAGAGTTCCAACCGAGGCAGAGTTCCAGCCGGGGCAGAGTTCTTAGGGCTCAAAGGTCATGACAAGCCACCGTTACGAGGATTAGTGCACCAAGAATGGGTCTCGAGGCCTTGATCAAGGCTGAGGGAGGAAATCAAGGGACTTATATGCCACATGAAGCTTCTACCCCGACTGGAACTTCGCCCCGAATTGCAACATTGAGCCTTGAATTGTTCTTATCTGTGCCTCATGCTTTAGGAAAGCAAGTCAACTATACTTACTCCATTTGGTAAAGCTGAGGCAAAGCTCCAGCTGAGGCAGAGTTCCAGTCGGGGCAGAGAATGGACACACCAAACTAGGAATCCTACATGCATAAACCTGCTTGGTCCCAGACCAAGAATGCCAGAAGAAAACTATGGGCCCTAGGGTACCTTATAGGGTCTTACTCCACCCTAGTTTACTGAATATGGTACCATCCTACTTGACAATGGGTCTCGCATCTACATGAACTTTAACAGTTGTTAGCCCTAATGTTGTCACATACAGTGTACTTATAGATGGCCTTTGTAAAGAAGGCAAGCTCAACAACACAAACATGCAAGTTCAGGGGCAGGTTTCCAATTGGAGCAAAGTTCCAGCTGTGCGGATTTCTAGTCGGAGCAGAGTTCGAGCGGGGCAATGTTCTAGCCTGGGCAGAGTTCCAGCCGGGTCAAAGGTCCATCCGAGGCAAAGTTCTAGCCAAGGCAAAGTTCTAGCCAGGGCAGAGTTCCAACAAGGCAGAGTTCCAACAAGCGGCAGGGTTCCAACAAGCGGGGCAAAGTTCCAGCCCGGGCAAAGTTCCAACCCAGGTAGAGTTCTAGACCGGGCAGAGTTCCAACCCGGGCAGAGTTCCAGCTTGGGCAAAGTTCCAGCTAAGGCATAGTTCCAGCCGGGGCAGAGTTCCAACTGGGGAACAGTTCCAGCTAGGGCATAGTTCCAGCCGGGGTAGAGTTCCATCCGAGGGCATAGTTCCAATCGAAGCAGAGTTCCAGGGAACTCTGCTCCGACAAGAACTCTGCCTTGCTAGAACTATGCCCCGACTAGAACCTTGCCCCTGGCTAGAACTCTACCTCCTTGAGAATCCAAATATCTAAATATTCGCTAGCTCAATACGTTCGACAATGCATGGACTTTTGCTTGAAATGTCCAACAAAATCGTATGGCCTAATGTTGTCACATGTAGTGTAATTGTTGATGGTCTTGGCAAAGAAGCCAAGTTTGAGGAGGGTATGAAACTTTTCCATGAAATGTCCGACAAAAAACATTTGCCCTAATGTTGTTGTGGCGATGAGGTCTTTGTGTTAGTAGCTATGAGGTCTTTATTCCCATGAGAAGCAGCTATCTCCAAATGGATCGGGAACTGCTTTAAGGATGCAAGGCCAGGTGTGGCTCTCTTTTGCTAAAATTGTGGCATCAAGAACTTGTCAATCTCATATCCTAATGGAATTTAGCTCTGTCAGCCTCATATCCTAATGAAATTTAGTTTTGTCAATCTCATATCCTAAATGAATTTAGTTTTGGAGTTTTTTAAATCTAAAAGCTGGTTTTTGGCTTTGGAGAGCAAGTCCCTGCATTGATGTGATCCTGCCTTGCCTCCTTCACCACTCTGGTTTTGGGGTTCAAGTGCCCTATGATAGCATCCTCCTTCACTCTGGTACAAACATTGCTACCAACAGTTTCAGTGCAATGTCTTGTGGTCACTTTTTTAACTTGATGACCGTTTAGCTTGTGGTTGTTATCTATGTGATGTCCATAATAATTACAAGTCTTACTAATACAATATGTTAGTATTTTGTTCTTAGTACCAATTACCTCCTGCTGCTACTTACTATTTTTTGGTTTCTGAACTTGCAGGCTTATCTCCTCTGCCTGTTAGCTGGGAACAATATTTGATGGCTTAATACTATCAGAAATCTCAAGGAAATCAATGTCATAGGCTGTGAGCTAATCACGGGATATGGAGTTCGTGCATTTTCTCAACACAAATCATTGTAGGTTCTTCACAGTTCTACGTTGGTAATTTTGGATGGGAAAAGTTCCAGTAGGGGCAGAGTTCCAACCAGGGCACAGTCCTAGCCAGGAAAAAATTCCAGCTAGAGCATAGTTCCAACTAGGGAAGAGTTCCAGCCGAAAGCAGAGTTCTAGCCTAGGGCCGAGTTCCAGCAGAGGGCAGAGTTCCAGCCGGGGCACATTGTCCCTCACAAGAACTCTTCCCCAAACAATTCCAAACAACAGCATGGTTGATTGTTCAATATCTGCTATGGTTTATACAAGAATTGACATTGCTTAAACAATGGGAGTAATAAACCAATATGTTTGAGGATCCACTCAGATTTGTTGTATAAAGATCAAATATAAAAAAAATCACTAGAACTAGCCATAATAAATCGTAATAAAATATATCTATTTAAAATATCAATACTACAATATCATTAGGGCACGAAGGAATTGAACCCTCAACCTCCTGCTTGTAAAGCAGGCGCTCTTCATTAAGCTAGAACCCTTTAAGAATTGGGGAAATGAACAATATTAACACCAAGATTGCATCATTTGTAATCCTAAGAAAAGACTAGTAATCCCAACATTGTTTTTGACTCAGGAGACCTAAGAAAGTAGTCTGAATGGATCTGACCTTATTTAGATATTTGGATATTAATAGATTTTTAAAACATTAAAATATAAAATTCTTAGGCTAGAATAGATAACAGAAACAGAAATAACCATTTTATTATGGCATTTGTTAATTTTTCCAACTGCATATTCATAATGCTACTATACCCTTTTGTATAATGCAGACATTCCTATTACCAGATCCCAGTGTTGTTTCAGGGTATTCCTAGCCACTGGATTATTGCATAGTGAATAGCTAGTGATAAAGGGCACAAATCAGTCGAGTCTCTGTGCTGGTGGAAATTAACTTCAGAGGGTATTTCTCCAGGGTCTATGAATATTCATAAAGACAGTCATGAAGGCATCTTAGAAGTCCACTCAGGCACAATCTATATTTTACTCCCTTGAACCTTCTTTGAAAGATCGTAATTACTATATCTAATTCCATACTAATACCTACTTACTTGAACAAAATGTCCCTAATTGCAATATCTAGCAATAAAAGAGATAAGATTGTCCCAACTCCACTTTATTTTAGAGACAATCTTCTTTATCTCCCATCAAAGGGACTTCGATACACTTTTTAGTCTCATTGTACTCCTGGAATAGACCAATCAGTACAAATCAACCGTTGCACTTAAAACTAATGGCCAAAGAATATTTTCATATAAAAGCTTCACAAATTGTGGCCATAACAATCACCAACATTGACAAATAGTTAATGAATTTTAACCAAGATAGTAGCCATATTAATCCTCTACATTAGATTGATAGGAGAAGATTATGCTTACTTTTTATCTTGGGTGAAATTCCTCACAATTGCTTTACATGGATAAAAATATTTCTCTTCTTGTATGGATTTAATTTCTTGACATCAATATCACAACAACAATAAAAATGCATCAATAAACTTTAAATAAGTCCTCCCCTCCTAAGATCTTTTGTTTTTTCTTCTTTATTTTTCTAACGAAATGTGAAGTAAACTGTTCAGTTGCAATTTTGGAAGCCTAACCTGGTGGAGACATGAGTGAGGCCCACGATATTAAGGGACTTGACCCCATGACCTCCTACTTGCAATTCATAGCCCTCAAACTAGTCAAGCTAACTGACCATCCTAAATATTTTGGGCATTGAGATCTGCAAGGGAAATACAAATCACGCCACTTTCGAGCCCATAAGCCAGAATGAGATTGCCGGTACCTTGCTGGCCCCACACAAATATCCACAAACAACTTGCTTACACATGTATAGACCCTACCCCTTCCAAAATTGAACTTGTGAGCTCTATAAAGATAACACATCTTAACCATTAAGCCCACTCAAGCTGTAACTCCCCTCCTTAGATCTAGTTGAGTAGACATCAAAATGAGTTAATTAATTCAAAAGTACTCCTATAGTATTAGATGGAAAACTGACATCCAAAAAAGCTTAATAGCAACATAATTAGGACAAGAAGGATTGATTCTTGAATGATCATGCTTTGATATTCCACTTTACTTTATAGCATCATGTATTCACTGGAGCCTTCAACATGGAAGTCTTGTGAAAGAGATTGCACTTTACAAAAACCTTATCAGCCAAGTAAAATGTCAAGATCAAATAAATACCAACATGTATGCAGATTTTAACAGTTTGTCATGGTTCAAGTAGGATTTCTGAATTTAAACTGTGTTAATGTTTAGAAACTTATCAAAGACTACTTGGTATTTGATGTTCAGTCCGAGTCTCTAATCCCATTGTTTTATGCTAAACAAATCTGCTTTATGACAAAGTTCATTGAATTGGAATTTCAATTTAGTGGATTTTCTAAGGATTTTTAAGTTTCAATAAACTTTTGAAACCTCTCCTTATCAATATACAACAAGAGCATAAACAAATAGCATGTCTAAATTGTTTTCAATCCTTTGCCTTTCTGGATGAAAAAACAAGTCATTTGTTACAGGAAAATATTAGGAAAAGGAGAAATCAAGTATCTCGGTGTTCTTCTCAAAGATTAACAATGCTATCACTTTCCGCAATGCATACTTCACCTGGCAAGAATATGAAAAAGCAATACAAAACCAGCACAGAGCTACTTGTCTCACTGCCCCATAAATGTTTTGGCAGGGATTCACCAGAAATGATATTGAGAAGTAAAACCTTTACATACAACAGAGCAATTAACCATGTGGGGGAAGAAAAGAGGACAAAGACAGAAATAGTTTCTTGGAGACCAAAAAAAAATTATAAGTTCTAGTACAAAATTGAATTTTCAGAATGTTTGGTGAAATGGGCCAAAACCTTCTAAAAAACCATTGTACCACAAAAAATAAGTGCAAGGATTATGATATATGTATCCAACTACTTCAAACACTTGCAATAAAAAAGAGAAGTCAGATCTCATTAAGCTTCATTAATTTCAACTTAAAAGAGTCATTTTCTTTTGAAAGGCAATCAAACAAGGTTCTAAGCATGCTCAAAACTTTAATTTTTCCTGATTGGATGGCTAAATAAAGCAATTGATAAAAGGGAGAGCCTTAAAATTATTAAGGTTAATAAAGTTATTCAGGAGGCTAGAGGATAGGAGGTTGAACTGGTTCACCTCCTCTCCATCTCAAACCTAAGCCATTAGGTATCAAATCCTTCGAACATCCTCCTCTCCAAGTTTAAAAAAAGGTGAATCAAGGATCATTGGTAAAAGGTGGTATCCTGATTAACATTAATTTTTTTATTTCCAAGAAAAACCTCGCAGGGAAATGCAAGGGATGCTTCCCGACATTCGTGGATGGCATTCCAAGCAAAACTGTCGACGTAGAGTAGTGCGCCTAACCCAGGGGAATTCTAATTGGGCACCTGCCTGCCTTCACGAGAAAACATTTATTACTTCAGTCTCAAAGGAGGACATACTCACATGCCAATTGTCCCTTTGCCCTCACTTTGCTATCCAGGTATGAGCAAGGAGAACAATGGAGACTTCCTCTCAGCACCAACATAAGGGTAGAAGGTAGAACCCACCATCACTTTGGATCATTGATGGGGGGAATTGGATCATGCAGGGAGATGTAGAGCCAAGGCTAGAGGCAGTTACATATGTTAGCTTTAAACATCATCAATATTGCATAAACATATTGAAAATACAACAATGGTTCTATCATCTCTCATCTGCTCAATAAAATCAACGTATGTTGATGCAGAACGCATAAATCAGTCACAATGATGGAACTAAAGTTCATTCTAAATGGTATTGGAACTTCACCAATGAAAGAACTTACCATAAACACTGATGATAGAATTGGGTAGGAAAAACATCAAAACTACCAGCAAAGCCCAACAAATGATCTTCACAATCCATCCACCGTGGTGCCACCCATCTGGAATGTCTTTTTGAGTCTTAATTCCAATCCTCATGACAGAAAATATAGTGAAAGGGATTTCCTACCTTATTGCAAAAATCAGCAACAAACCATCTTTATGCTCCAATTTCATTATCATTATTTGGATTATAGCAATGGAGAGTTTCAATATTTCAGAGTGGATGATCATTTCAATAGCAAAATAATATCACAATCAGGGATAATGTAAAAAATGTGTGGTACTCTGCATCTTCAATATACATCCTTGATATAAGGAAAAACAGTATATATTTTTATCAAAACCATGCAGGATTGTTAACAGCATTATAAGCATCCAATAGAGACACCCTATATCAAAACTGGTCATTATTATATACATACAAGGTCAGCTTGAGCCTTGTATACATCACTTTTGGTCATCCTACAGGAACATTATATAAATATTGTTGGGCCTAAAGGAACACTATCCGGTGTCCTATCAAATATAGACCTAGAAAATTTATCAAATGAACACTGAATAACATCCACCAAGCCTATACACACTTGCTGGAAGTTTCAAAACTCAATTCTTACTGCTTAGTTCTATATCTAGGCAGGGTTCCTATGAGGGAAGAGTTCCTTTCTATAAAGTTCATGCATTGTCGAACGTACTTCCTATAAAGTTATTGACCTAACAGATATTTAGATATTTGGATTCTCAAGGAGGCAGAGTTCCATCCAGGGGCAAGGTTCTAGTCGAGGCAGAGTTCCACTAATGGCAGAGTTCCAGGTCGAGGCAGAGATCTAGCCAGTGAAAAGTTCCAGCCGGGGCATAATTCCAGCCGAGGCAGAGTTCCAGCTAAACACAGTTCCAGCCACGGCAGAGTTCCAATCGGGGCAAGGTTCCTATGAGGGAAGAGTTCCTTCCTATAAAGTTCATGCATTGTCAAACGTACTTCCTATAGAGTTATTGTTGTAGCAGATATAAAATATTTGGATTCTCAAGGAGGCAGAGTCCATCCAGGGGAAAAGTTCCAATCGGGGCAGAGTTCTAGCGGGGCAAAGTTCCACTCATGGCAGAGTTCCAGCCGAGGTAAAGTTCTAGCACGGGCAGAGTTCCAGCCGGGGTAGAGTTCAGACTGAGGAAGAGTTCCAGCCCGAGCACAGTTCCAGCCGGGCACAGTTCCAGCTGAGGCACAAATCCAATAGGGTAAGCTAGGGTTTTGTTCAATGAGACCCAATGGAATTTATGCATTGGGGGGTCAAATTCATGAAACTCTACATGAGAGCCCGAAGATGGATACATCACATCCACCAAGCCTATACACATTTGCTAGAAGTTTCAAAACTCAATTCTTACTACTTAGTTCTATATCTAGGCAGGGTTCCTATGAGGGAAGAGTTCCTTCCTATAAAGTTCATGCATTGTCGAACGTACTTCCTATAGAGTTATTGACCTAACCGATATTTAGATATTTGGATTCTCAAGGAGGCAGAGTTCCATCCAGGGGCAAGGTTCTAGTCGGGGCAGAGTTCCACTCATTGTAGAGTTCCAGCCAAGGCGGAGATCCAACCTAGGCAGAGTTCCAGTTGGGGCAGAGTTCCAGCCCAAGCAGAGTTCCAGCCGGAGCACAGTTCCAACAAGGGCATAGTTCTAGCCAGGGCAGAGTTCCAATCGAGGCAGGGTTCCTATGAGAGAATAGTTCCTTCCTATAAAGTTCATGCATTGTCGAACATACTTCCTATAGAGTTATTGACCTAGCAGATATAAAATATTTGGATTCTCAAGGAGGCAGAGTTCCATCCAGGGGAAAAGTTCCAGTCGGAGCAGAGTTCTAGCAGGCCAAAGTTCCACTCATGGCAAATTTCCAGGCGAGGCAAAGTTCGAAGCCATGGCGGAGATCCAGCCCGGGTAGAGTTCCAGCTGAGGCAGAGTTCTAGCCGAGGCATAGTTCCAGCCAAGGCACAGTTCCAGCTGAGGCACAAATCCAAGAAGGGAAGCTAGGGTTTTGTTCAATGAGACCCAATGGAATTTATGCATTGGGGGGTCAAATTCATGAAACTCTACATGAGAGCCCGAAGATGGATACATCACATCCACCAAGCCTATACACACTTGCATACCTTCCAAGGTGGATGAGTAATTCTCTAGGCATACCTTCCAAGCTACCTGCAAGGTTCTGTTAGGGATGTGGGTCGTGGTGGCCTAACAATATGACTTGTTCTCTCGAATCCAAGATGCTTACTCAAGGTAATGGTTTTCATGGTGGGCAGTTAGTGTCTAGTAATATCTACCGAACTTGTCTCTTGAGTAGATTGGCACTGGTAGTGAAATGGTGGGGTCAATCCACTACAAGCAATGCAAATAAGCAGAACCCATCATTCCAGGGCCATTATTCCAGTTCCAGTGAGGTCAGAGTTCCAGCTAGGGCAGAGTTCCAACTGAAGCAGAGTTCCAACCGGGGCATAGTTCCAGCCAAGGCATAATTCCAATCAGGGCAGGGTTCCTGTGAGGGGAGAGTTCCATTCAATAAATTTCATGCATTGTCGAACATATTGAGCTAGCATATATTTAGATATTTGTATTCTCAAGGATGCAAAGTTTCATCCCCCTAGGGGTAAGGTTCCAGTCGGTGCAGAGTTCCAACGGGGTAGAGTTCCACTAGGGGCAGAGTTCCAGTGGGGTAGAGTTCCACTCGGTGCAGAGTTCCAGCCATGGCATAGTTCCAATCGAATCAAGGTTCTAGTTGGGGTAGAGTTACAACAACGAGGCAGAGTTACAATGGGGTGGAGTTTCGGCCGGGGCAAGGTTCTAGTTGGGGCAGAGTTCCAGCGGGGAAAGGTTCCTATAGAGTTATTGAGCTAGCGTATATTTAGATATTTGGATTCTCAAGGAGACAGAGTTTCATCCAGGGAAAGGTTCCAATCGGGGCAGAGTTCCAGCGGGGCAGAGTTCTACTCGAGGCAAAGTTCCAGCGGGGCGGAGTTCCACTCGAGGCAGAGTTCCAGCGGGGCGGAGTTCCACTCGAGGCAGAGTTCCAACTAGGGCACAATTCCAGCTAGGGCATAGTTCCAATCGGGATAGGGTTCTTGTTAGGGAAGAGTTCCTTATGATAAAGTTCATGCATTGTCGAGCGTACTTCCTATAGAGTTATTGAGCTAATCATATATATTTAGATTTTAGGATTCTCAAGGAGGCAGAGTTCCATTGAGGGGTGAGGTTGCAATCGGGGCAGAGCTCCAGCCTAGGTAGAGTTCCAACCGGGGCACAGTTCCAACCAAGGCATAGTTCCAATCGAGGCAGGGTTCCTGTGAGGGAAGAGTTCCTTTCGATAAAGTCCATGCATTGTCAAATGTACTTCTTATAGAGTTATTGATCTAGCATATATATTTAGATATTTGGATTCTCAAGGAGGCAGAGTTCCATCCACGGGAAAGGTTCCAGTCGAGGCAGAGTTCCAATAGGGCAGAGTTCCAGTCGGGCCAGAGTTCCACTCGAGGTAGAGTTTCAGCCAAGACAGAGTTTCAGTCGAGGTAGAGTTTCAGCTAGGACAAAGTTCTAGTCGAGGCAGAGTTCCAACCGGGGCACAGTTACAGCCAGGGTATAGTTCCAATCGGAGCAGGGTTCCTACACTTTTCCCACAATCTTCTAATTCGCACTGTTTTCCTCCACCATGCCTAACACAGAAATCTGTCTAAAAAGAGGAACTCACCATGTACTTACCAATGACATTGTGGCATGTATCGCTACTACAAGTTCTTCTACTTCCTCTGTTTTTCTCCAATATCCCACTCCCTTGCTCTGCTCAACTATGGAACAATAACAATACAACCAAAATGGAACCCCTTCCTTTCTTACATCTTAGTGTTTCACATGCCCTGATATTCATCTAGGGTTAAGGTTAGGATTTTTGCATGCCTTGTCTCCCAATTACAGTTAAGGATTTAGACCCTCTAGAATCTTTTTGAAAGTCCAAAAATGACTAACTCCACATGTGTGAGTAATAAAAGTTGGAATGGCATCCACTCAATACCATGGTGGTCCGAAAATCAGATGTCAACTTGCAAGAGGCATAATTTCCTCATACAAACTCCGACTAAGGTGTTTTTTGTGTCATCGAAAAGATCCCAACATGTAGAATAACATCATGGCACTATAGACTACGTCTGCACAATTTTGACCCCAAAAACAATCATTTGATGATACAAATGAGATTTGAAAGTTTTAGGACCCCAAATCACCAAAATAGGACATGCCCCTAAAATAGGCCCTACAATACCAAAATAAATGAAAAATTATATAGTGATCCATTTTGAATCACAATGTATTCATAATGACCTCTTGACAATGTTTTGATGCATAAGGACATGCAATCATGTTGATTCTCTACTAATGAGGTTCACTTGCACTAACAAAGGTCAACTCTAGAACATTTAGAAACATTGCCTCAAAAACTAGGCCACTCAATCAAGATTCAAGATGGTTTCTCGCATGTCAAACTCAAATGTTATTGACTAGCGTAGCTTTTCCAAGATGTCAAATTTAAAATATAACATACACATGCCAAGACATAAAGCCCTAGGGATTAGCTCAATTGGTTGCACCACCTACCCAAGGATGTTGTCGATGGGGAGGCCACAACTCACATGTTCAAATCCGATCAGTCCCCTCGAGGTTACCGGTGGCTAGCAGTTGAACTACCCTCCACTTGGATATTATAGGGAAGAGGGAGAATCCTGCAAGGTTTTCCTAAGGAAAAATTGTGCAAACACATAAGCTTAAGCTATGAACTAAATACTTAGTCTACCACTATTATTTTAGTAACTTGAGAAATTAGGCTACAATACTTGAGTTTTTTCATATCTTCAATCTTAGGAGCTTCGGTAATCCATCAAGAATGCATCACATTTCGTAGTAGTGATCTATTTTTATGTTTTAACTCCTACTACATGTGGTTTAACTCCTACTAGATATGTTTTAAGCTCGCCAGTTGACCCCTCCTAATAAGAGATGAATTTATTGTCATTTGGTAAGGTGCCAAGGAAAGAATTGCCTATCTTGTATGCATAAGCATTGTAATCAAATGTAGAATCTAGGAACATGGGAAGCTAAAACAAAAAATTATAATACTTTTCCTCTTGTATGGACTATGTTAAAGAGATATCAAGGAAACTAAAACAATAAACTATAATAATTCACCAGCAACATTATGGGAGCTCCAACTACAAGAGGAGCATTAATGAAATGCATAAAAAATATTTTGAGATATATTTGCATAGGTAAACCAAAAAAGGTAGAATTTACCAAAAAAATCTATGCAGCATTGCAAGCCATTTCCATGTGGAGATGATGAAGAAAATCAAACAAGAGTCAATAGTTAATATTTATCCAATACAAATATGAAGATGCATTCAATGAATAAGTTAAAGCAAGCTCATGATAGGGCAATACTAACTAGGGTAAAACTAGACCAATCTTAAAGCTAGACTAAGATTGATGTGTTAAAACTGAGTCAGATCAATATACACTAACAAAGAAGATAAATGCAAGTACACCTATATTCTCTCTTTAACACACATACTCATGCAAGGCCTCAAGTACATGATGTGAAGGTGGATTTGCATGTCTATTAGACAAACATAATCAGAAAAATCGAGCAACTGCAATAAAAGATGTCGAGACATTGGAAACCCTAAATCCTAGATACTTTGAAGTATATATTAATTTTTTTCGAGTACATTTTTTAGTTTTTCAGAGTCATCACTTTAGTCCACCAAGTAGCGAGGTGAATACATACAAATTAAAAAATTGCACCGAGTAGTGTTATGCAATGTTTGTCACATTACGTTCTTTATGTGGGCTCATAACTTATCGAAGATACTAAATAATTAAAAATTTCATTTAGTAAATATAATTAGCACCTAGATTATCATCACGGGGACTTCACTTAGTGAACCTCTCACATAGCACGTGCGATCGTGGGATATTAAAGAATAACCTTAATTTCGAGAGAAATTGACCCAAACTCTTTTTGTTGAAACCCCCTCCCAATACTTAAAACCTCCTCCCCACCGCTTTTTATACCTCAATCCTTATAAACCACCCTACCCGCCCCCACCTTAAACCCCTCATCCCCCTAATACCTGCAATATATTGGTTCGATTTTTGATAATTTTAAAACCCACAATATGAACTAACGTGATAGGATATTGGACAACAAGTGAAGCCCCTGTGATTATCATTTACCTAAGGCTCATATCTCTCTATGATTACCAATCTTTTGCCATACTATGTTCTAATATAGTCAACTGAGAAACTTTCACATGAATCTCCTCACAAAGGTAAACTTCCTTCTAAGAGAGCAAAAAAGGTATAGAAGTCCATGTACTGGAATTTGAACTGGTATTGAGCCCATCCTGACTTTAAAGCAATCACAACCTAAGTCACATGGTTCGAATTCGAATTCAAGTTCGAGAACCATTTGATTCGGTTTGAATTCAAATTTTTGGATGAGGTTCATTTGAGATTCGTCTTGAGATTCGAATATATATATATATATTGAATGTTTTGTAGCCTCTTATTTATTTAACACTATCTAATTGATGCCCTGACATTTTTTCAATATAGTAAACTAGAAGAAGCCCTTTCCTCTCAACAAAGAGAAGGATGAACTAAAGCAATTTGGAAGTAATTTTAACAAATTTGATTGTCTTGCATATTCATAATGAAATGGCAGCACCTAATGTGGGAGAAAACAGCTCAACAAAGTAAAATGAGAATACTTTATATGCTAAAAGAATGATCTTTATGTAAACAACTGTCGACAAAAGAAGTGGAATTCTGCCCCCAGTAGAAGTTCATGTGAAGGAAAAGGTGATATATTTCTTTTTAAGGGAGATCGTTTGGTCCTTCCACATGCAATGGTTTCCAATAGACCTTCATTTGGTTTCCTATTTCAGTGGTTTCCAATAGACCTTCATTTGGTTTCCTCTGCCCTTTTAAATATGTCTAGGAGATTGTTAGAAACTTGGGCAGATTGATGAAGCAATTTACAAGCTTGCACAAGACGAGGTATATCCCCTTGGTCATTTGCACAAAAACAACAACTCGTGGAGATAATTTAAACAACAATGCCTTTTTACCCCTTTCTTGCTTGCTTGTTAAATTTCTGCCGAGGGAAAAGTTTAGGTGGTTGCTGCAGAGCCCTCTCCCCTTCGTTTCTTGGACATTGCCTTTGTGAATGAACATATCTGCTCGTTGGTTGCTGGTTGCTGTAGGGGCAGGGGAGATCGTCAGGAGGGATCAAGGTTTGAATTCGAAATCGTCAAGTGGGTGGAGAATTAAATGGAAAGGAGTGGTTTCCAAGGGCAGAGGAAATCAATAGCTAGATGTCAATGTAGATGGCTGATGGTGATTAAATACATTTATAGATATTTGATGCATTTTGTATCGATTGACTAGTTTTGAGTCCATGATTGGACAACTATCAACATTCAATCGACTTTGAATGGATAACTATCAAGATTCAATATTGACTTTGATGTATCATTTGGCATACATTGCATCACATATATTTATAGTTTTTCTACATATATGTGGAAATGTGTTTATTTAATGTTGATGTTGGTTTTTATTTTAAAAAATTAAAAATATTTATATTTTGTTTTTTTCAATGCTGGGTTCTTGTGGTTTGCCAATTTTTCTGCTACTGTTTTCAATGTCTGGATCTTCAGACCTTCAAAGATTTTTTGCCAATGCCAGTTTTTTCATCGATGGTTTTGATTTCTTTCTTTCATTACTCAAATATTAGTTAATGTGTGTGGAAAATCAGTATAACAGTAGCAGCAAGTTTCTTTGAAGTAGACAGGCAGTTTCTGTTTCACTACAATGTTATAAACAGAAAATACCATAAATATAACAATTCTTCCAGAAGATTAAGTCGAAAGCTATTTTGGAAGTGTACATCCACAATACATTGGCAAGGCTCATAGTGGTGATTTAGTGCAGCATTTTAATACATGCCCAAAAATCATCTACAACTGTGTGTGTAGGCTATAATAGTCTCCTTTATTTACTGATTCTCACTCATACTAACGTGGGTTCAATTCTAGGTCAACATACAATTTACTAATACAATTGATCGCTTATATTGACTAGAGTGTCATAACGTAGTCATAAGTGACTCATAACAATGTTGCTAACCCGTTGAAGTATTGTACACTGGTGCAACCAATAAATATTGAATACTGAATAATGCTGACCCTCAAAAGTGCTAAGTGCTAACCCAATAAAAGGTATTACTACTTGTGCAGAGCACGAAAACAAACGTTGTTGAATATTGGCCCTCAAAGGTGGTACCAACTAGAGTGTATATCTATTCCATTGCAGCACAATAATCCTTCTCAAGTATGGAGGCAAAGCTAGTACAGCTTATTATTATCACTAATACTAAGGCCAATCTAAGCTTGTGACAATGCATTAATAAAAGCAGTATTTTTTTCTTAAAAAGGAGAACAGAAATTCAAAAAATTATTCTACTTCAAAAGTATAAATATAGAGATGAAGCAGTGCCTCAATAAGATGCAAGTGTCAAGCCCTTCTAGTAGAGGGATTGAACTCAAATATTTTTGTTGGCACTGGAAGTGCTTCAAGAAACAAGCCCCAATGTCAAGGATTGCACTTTATAACAAGGAATTCCTTTGACTGAGTTGCCAAATCTGAGGGATAACTATCCCCAAAAATCATCGAAGTAGCACAATAGATAAAAGTATGTGAAAAAATATTAGACTAACTCTCTGTAATATTTTCATTCCCCAGTTCTCATTGTAGGCACAAGGTTTTCTGAATTGCGAGCTAGAGCTTCTATTGTTCCACAGGCTCAGCCTTGCCTTTCCTAGCATATCAATAGTCTGCATCATGTGTGAATTGCCTCTGCATGCTAGGCCTTGGCTGCTATAAGCTCGTGCCTTCTCCAGGTGAGCATGTATTTGTTAATGTAGAACCCAGAAAGAGCTCATTTAAGTTAGGGAGTTGTGCTAAATTAGCACCCAGGTATTGTGAACCATTTAAAATATTGGAAAGAGTGGGGCTAGTGGCATATTAGTTAGCTTTGCCACCTAATCTTAGAATACATAATGTTTTTCTCGTTTCTTAATTGAAAAAGTATGTACACGATGATACTCATGTGATCGACTGGAATGTGATTCAGGTAGAACCAGAAGGAGGTTTTTAGGTGGAACCAGAAGGAGGTTTTCAGGTGGAACCAGACTGTATTCTCGGCAAGAGGAAAATTTTTCTCCGGAATCGCACCATTGGATAGGTAAAGGTGCAATGGAAACACCTCATTCTAGATGAAGCAACCTGGGAATTGGAGAGTGATATGCGGGTGGCATATCCATATCTGTTCCAGGAAGACTCAAAATAATCTTAAGCAACATCGACAACGATGTTGAGCTTAAGAGGGGGTGTTTGTAACACACCTAGAACTGAAAAATAAATATTTATTATTTATTTCAGAAAACACTATGTTAAATTTATTGTAAATTTTTATGACCAAGTTGGTCAAGGATGATTGTAATTAAAGAATTATTTATTTCAATAATTAAATAGAAGAGACACATGTCCAAGGGAGACTATTGAATGAGTGTTCACTGGTCCACTAGGAGGAATGAGCAGCTGTAGAAGGCTGGTTGACAAGTGGCAGCACTAGCATTTCACTTTCTAGCTATTGCAGGAAGCATCTCTGAAATTGTTGTCATGTTCCCTGAGAGGGGGAACTGAGCTGGTGGCCCATTTAATTCCAAAACTGACCCAAATACCTAGGCAATCTTATAAATACCATAAAATTGAGCAAAAGGTTCACTACTCATTCTGTTTCTAAGTGAATGAACCTTGTGACTGCTGCAAACTGAAAAAGTCAGGAACACAAGGAATTTGATGAGGGAATAGCTAAAGCGAAACTGCTGAGTTAAGTATGCTACTGAGTGCTAAGTGGTAGCATGTTTGTTTTGTGGGCTATATCTAGTGATCTTCGTCCTAGTGGTTCAATGAACATGCTTAGGGGTCATAAGCAAGTAATCTTGGCTACTTCGGGAGAATGTTGGGTGGAACAGTCTCCTTTGGGTGTTTGTTCCCTTCTTTATATTATCTAGGTTCTAACTATTATTTAATTTTAAGTTTGTACTTTTATTTGGAAGTATGCTCAGCATCTGAAAATAGGAAGATTGGATATGTTATGATCTCTATATTTGAAAGTTGTTCAAAAATTATTCTAAGAAAAGATTCTTTTTATTCAAAGTTAGGGTTAAATTTACTGATCTGATTATTCTGTTAAGTACACCTTTCAATGGATGTTTTTCCTTCCTCCTATATACTTATTATAGTACCTCTACTTTAACTATCTCAATCTACTTTGCTATTAATATTAATGGAAAAGGCTGTTAGTCTAAATCTTATAGAAAAAAAACACAATTATTCAGTAAAGACTAGGAAAACTCTTTAGAAAACTATGATAATCTAACAAATCACAAGAGGGTTAAACATTTTTAAAGAGAGTTTTCATTTACGTATTTTCTTTTGTTGATAAACAGTGCTTTCCCTAATAAATATACAATTTGAATATATACACATAATATATATTTATATATCATAAATCTTATCAAAATAAACATTGAGATAACGAAATAAAACCCTTAATTAAAAGTACGAGGTTTAGGCCTAAAGTCGTGTACATTATAGTTATATTTACATTTTTTTCTTCTTTCTAGCCTAGTTCGGCCTCATAATCAAAATTTTAAGTCTCGAATCTTTAAATAGAAGTTAAACCAGGTTTAAAGGTTAAGTTCAGTTAAGGTTTCTCTTTTAAAACAAAGGTATCATATAATGCTTGAATGACTCGATCTGTAACTTAATATCAAATCGAGATTAACGACAAGCTACAGACCAGGTTATCGACTGAAAGTCATTTCGATATTATTATCCACACTTAAAACATGCAGATGAAAAATCTTAAACAACCATTCAGGTTTATCCTTTTTAATCTTAACTTTAATCAAATGGTACTATCAATTTTAAAAAAACAGTCTAGTCAACCTAATAATGGTTTTCACGACTTATAAACAGAGAATGACCTTATGGCTTCCAGTAAAATGAAAGATAGATACAGGCTCATGACTGGCCTAATATTTCTTATCAAAACTAAAACCTTTTTATAAATTAAAACAAATAGTGATATCTATAAACAGAGGCTCTACGACCTTCTTAAAAACCAAAGATGTTAGGCCAAAGGCCTCACGACCACATTATATTTAATTCCAAACAACGAAACTGCAAATTCAAGAGAGGATTCAAGATTGCAACCATAACACCCTCATGGGTCTCTTCAAAACTATAAAACCTTTGCTCAAGCTAGGTAACAACAATTATCATTGACAATGGATTACGGCCTTTTCTAAAACAAGTTACAATATTGTTAGAACTCAACACAAAGTGGTACTTTATAAACTGGAAGCCCTCATAGGTTCCATATAAATTGTAAACATTCCTTACAATATTGGAGAAAAATGACAGAATTCGCAACTGTTCAAATTACATCGTAGGGACCAATTTAACCCTGCAAATAAACAATTGTGGCATAGTCTATATGACTCCACAAAATAAGGTTTATCCCTTTCAGTTCAAATACAACAACCTCACGATTACCAAAGACAAGATTATCACCTTCATGCAATCAAAACGAGGGAAGGTGCCTCAGAAAACGCAGAACAAGCCACGAAAAATGCTTGACCACAGATCCACGAAGGGCGAGGAACAAGACTTACCCGATTGTAAGGCCTTTTAACGCAATTTTCAACTGAAAACTTGTAGCCATATAGCATGCATCTGGAACCCTTTTGCACACACAAACTTGGAGTTCAAACAACTTATCTTATGAAAGTGATCAATCGCGTAAGAAATTTGTTCATCACGAGTTTAAGAGAAGACTTTACCTGGTTATTCGAGTTCTTTTTCTAAAAATGCAACCAACACCACCAACAAAGTCTCACGAATGTACAGGTAAGGAGGAAGAGCATCGAGGACGAGCAACTTGGCTCATCCACCTCTGGTAACACCTTCGAAACTACATAGCAGAGCAAACAAAAGAAACCCAGCAGAGCTCCATAGAGCTAAAATCAAAAGAATAAGGCTTCACGGACCAATTCCACTTTTTTCGAAAAATCATTAAACCCTTAGGGTTTTTGCTTAAGCTTCTTAATCGCCAGCTGGGGAAGTACAGGCATCCACATGGACTGCGTATAGGAGGATTCAATATGCGGTTCGTACACTTTTCCAATAGTCACTTCGACAACGTCTAGTAAGCCTACTTTGCATTCAAGAGCCTTATGCACTTTTGTATAGTGTATTGTAATATTAACTCGTTTTTTAAAACATAGCATAGTATATAGTATGGTGGGGTGATAATAGTCTAAGATTTGTTTAGAGTTGTTTTCAAACTTTGGTGTTCCACTTTGTCTGCATAGGATTTTAATCCCTTGTAGTTAGGATTTTTTTCTTTAGCAAAACTTAAGGGGTGATCTCCTTCACCTGCACAAAGTGAAACGAAGGTTCATGCATTAGCATTAAAGGATAAGTAACACTGTGACCTTTTCCTTAACTAGCTCATAGGAAGGACAAAAAAACTAAAAGAACGAAAACAATTTTACAACTTTGCAACCAACAGAGCTTTAAAAGTGGTTTTAGCCACAAGATAATAACAACTAGAATAATGACGATATATCGACTTTATGACAAAAAAAGAGACATGCTGATGGAAACACTAAACATAGCCATATAAGTTGACAGTTCAACTAAAGTCTTTGGTTATTGTTATCACATCAAGAAAAGCGTGAAGTATATCATCTCATAAATTTATTAATCTAAGAATTTATAAAGTGTACATATAGTAAATAGTATTTTATTTATTTATGAATTTTAGGGTCGTTACAGGATCCCTCTCGGTACTCAATAGATCTGGGTTTAAAATGGATCTATGCTAGTTTATTTTTTTATATATTTTATTTAAGTCGATATATAATTTATATTTTTTATTTATGTCGGATAGCATAACGTGATTAATGTGACTGAATTCCCCCATACTGGATTGAAGAGCCTTTCGCTTCATTAGATACGTTTTATCAATTTTAAATATGTCCTTATTACTACATTGTTTCATATGCCTCCAGTGTTTTTGTTGCCATTCATAAATGACAATTATTGTTGAAACCGTATACAGAACTGTATTGAAAAACATGATTTTGAAAATATGATAAAATGGTAGTGGTATTCTTATAAGGATTTTGAAAAAATCATAAGCGTTACCGTTGTAATTTAAGCGTTATATTAAAAAAGACATCAAACATTTGAAAAAAATAATGTTTAAATAGATTTTTGAAGTTTTGGTTTATATATATATACAATTGTATTTTATAACTTAATCAAACTTATTATTATTTATAAATTTAATTTAATATTTTAGTTTAATTATAAATATTTAATTTATTGAATTTTTATTAACTATTATAATATAAATATAGTAAACATTTATATATAATTATACATGGATTTAGCTATAATCCTCTAATAATTATAAGTAATTTACAAACCAAGATTACAAATTGATGGAGGTGCAATATGATTCAATTATCATAGTTTAATCTTAATTAATAACCAATGGAATTAATGGATGTACATTGACATAGATCCATATACAATTTATCTAATTTTAATTTTGTTAGTTTAATTAAGAAGAATTAGAATTAAATCTATATTTAATATTAAACCTACTTAAATAAAAATAGTAATTATTTTATCACTAATAAATTTTATTATATATTAATATTTTATTCCTCTAATATCCAATATTTATTATACTTTAAATATTTCCAAATAATAATTTCATTTTTACCCACTTTTATTTAAGTATTTTTCTATCAAATTGCTCTTAAAAGACATGTACACTTCTTATACTATGCTGCTATCTTTAAACAATCTTTTCTATTTTATCCTTCAATGCCACTCATTTTTTCTAACAATGGTTTAGATATAGTTAAAGTTTTATATTTTAATGGTTTATTAAATGTTACAATTAAATTTAATAAATTTAACAATTTTAGCGAAGAGTGTTTGTGACTATCTTTTGCTTTTTTCGTTAACCAGTGCTTTAAGTATGATTGCATATTACCAAAATTGTTGACTTTTGCTTCTATATATTCTTATGTAGGTCCTTTGAGCCTAGACCTGGTTGGCGTCCACTCAACGACCCATCAACCTATCTTTTTTAACATTGTTCGTAACTTTGTAACGATGGTGTGCATTATGCCATCCCATATGTAGAAGTGATTGTGATATGGCTTGGGAAAATTGGTATGATGTCTTGGTCTCCTTTGGGTTATAGTAAGTGTGAAATGACTTTGGATCAAGGTTGAAATTCGATGGATAAAATGCTCGTTATTAGCCATTTTTCCCTCAAATCCAATTTTTTTTAACCATCTTATTTCATAGACAGATTTTTTCCCAAAACGTATTTTTGGCAGTTAATGTTTATTCTAAGGTATTAATATGTATACATTTGAATAATTTCCATTGAAGTGTGAGAAGTTGTACACCATAAATTCAGTTGGAAGAGTAGTTGTATAACAAAAATAATCCCAACGAATGCTCAACATAACTTGGGGCTACATTTTATAGCTCGGCATTCCAATTCCCTTTGTTATGGTCATTGATTTCCAGAAACCAACACAAACAACTTGGTGCTTAAATAACAACTTCCAAATTGTTAAGTGTGGGTATGAAAAATAAACCATTTCAATTTGTGATAAGTCTAGGTTCAACTTTAGGGATAACAGGTTGTTTACATAAATGAGCAATTTAATTTTCACAACTTTGTCTTTTAATGGAGGCCCAAATCACAAAACATCTTAATACACTTGTCTTCAAAAGGATCAGAAGCAAGATTTATTAATTGTGATTGTAATACGACTTGGTTGTTTAGTTATATCACATTTTGTCTCTTTAGTGAAGTGATTATGATATGACTTGGATGATGCCAACACATGGATTCCACATTTTTCCTTTGTCTCGGAATTACCAAATATCATGTGGTCAGATGGATTTGATTTTAAGCAATGATGCCATGACACAAATTCCACCTTTTTCATAGGCTTGATGAAGATGGTATTATACGTACTAGGATTGTTGGGTATACCACAGTCCACCTAACATGATTCCTTTTTAGAAGTGGGTAAAAAGTAAGTTAATGTTCTATGTTTTTAAAAAAAATGGTCATTTTTGTTGGAATCCAACAATGAAATCTTTTGCCACTAAAAATTCCTTTGAAATCCTCAAACTTGTAGATTCACATTATTGGATTGCATAAATGAGGCGTCCAAGTATTTTCGAGGACATTGAATCCATTTATACAATCAAAAATACAATTTGAACAATGAAATTTGTGATTTCAACAAAACTTTTATCAATGCATTTCGATAAAAATGAATAGAAAAATACAAAACATAGAACGATTAACTTACTCATAGTAGGAATATGTAGTATGGTTTGATATGTATTAATGCATAAAAATGAATGATCCATTCCATTATCAATATAATAGGGGGGATCATAGTACTAAAACACATCCTACAAACTTAAAGTGTTGCATCCAAAAAAATACAAAAGAAGAAATAGAATAGGAAAATATTTAAAAGCATGGATAAAAAATGGGAGGGTTTTGGTTGGAAATACATTGAAAAGGTAAAACAATTCATTGAGCGTAATCATTCCCTTAGGGGAAATTGGATTTAATTATGAGAAGGCTTCACCACTAACAAAGTGTTAGGTATGGCCAAAAATCACTCGATATTGCAAGAGTATTCACATAGGATATCGTGGGATCAAAAGCACACAAGAAATCACATGTTCTGAAATTGACGATGGATGTTAGTTTGAAGTACCCCAAGCCTTATTGTAAAGAGTGTCATTATGATTTTACCGGGAGAGACAAAATACGAATATATTAATTGTGATTTGATGTTGTGAACATAAAAGATGGATGTTAGTTTGAAGTACCCCAAGCCTTATTGTAAAGAGTGTCATTATGATTTTAATGGAGAGACAAAATACAAATATATTAATTGTGATTTGATGTTGTGAACATAAAAGAAAAAATGATGGTACTAACCCAAATACCCATTTCTCCACTTGATTGAACTAAATTCAAAGGAATCATGAGTAGTGATGAGATGCTTCCTTAGAGGGGACTGAATACATGAATAAACACCTTAATTATAATTGTGATTTTGAGTACCTTTTGGATACCAACCTTGATGAAATCAATTTCCATGATTAACTGTAGTATGTTTTTTGACACCAACATGTACTCCAACCTTCAAAGATTTTCAAGTTGTTGATTTAGAAAACCCATGACGATCACCCATATTACTGGCTAGAACATAGTACTCACTCGAGGAACACACAAAATCAATGGATACACTAGATATACAAATGGTAATGTGGGGAATAAATTTTCCATTACCATTCCATCCCTCCATTCCTGAAGTGGAAGAAACACTTTATGTTGTTGCATTTGAATTTAAGAATGGTACCATCATTGAGCCTCTCATCCACTTACTTGAACAAACAATTTCATCATGACTAATTCAAGATAGAGGAGGATCTAGTCATCATGATGAGGAGGAGGAAAACAACGATGGAACAAGAAACCTTCCAAGAAGTCAGGATCGATGACAATAGCTTTCTATTAAATTTTATTGCGTGAAAGGCTCTAGAAAACCTATATATACATTCCAAAAGGTTTGACATTTTAATCAAACATAAATCCTTTTTTATTTATATATCAACTAACAAATATAAATACAATTATGGGGATTTGAACCATGTTCACCTCCTCACAAGTAACAAATCTTCTAAGGGTGTTTGGGGCTTCTTTTTTTCTCCCTACCTATGATATCCTCCTAAATTGGCTTCCTCCTCAATCTCATTCACCTCTCATACAACTCTTCAAATTACAACTCTTCCTTTTCCTTTGATAGTTATATTAAATTATCCATTAGAATGCAAGCACAATTGACACAGATAGGTATCCTCAACAATAAAAGGGTGTCCCCTACAAGCTCGAGAACCCTCTAATAATATGTGTTTCCTCTTTGATTGCTAAGAAGACAACCAAAAATGAATAATAGTGCCATTAAATCACTCATGGCTCTTATCCTGCACTTCAGTTCTACATGCTCAATCATTAGAAATGAAAGGTGTGATGTAACTCCATATCTATTCATGTGTTGATGGATTAATTCTCCCAAATTGGTTTCATGGTTAGCCATGTGCTAGTTGCACATCACCTTCGTCACTAGAGGTTGGCATAAATCTTCGCATTCATATCTCAAACCCACTAAATCATTCCAATACATATATTGCATGGAAGTTGATTTTGAGATTTTTTGATATAATGATCATTTTGATGATAAATCCCATGTGGCTCAAGTGTTTATTTGTTTGAATGGAACACTTGATTATAATAAAGTTGAGTATGGGCTCTCGCATGAGTGATGTGTTTTCCTAAGTAATTTTGTGACATGATGATTGGGATTTACTGTAAGTGTTCACAACCATATATTAATAAAGCATTGCTTGTGGGTAAGATATGATGTACGGTTCCCAAAATACTTTTCATGCAAATTCTTTCAATAAAATATGGATAAAACATAGTGGCTAGCTTTGCTTAAGGACGGGTTAAAATTTAAAATCTCATCAAAACAATTTCGAGATGGATGATACTCTCTTGTATGAATCACTTAGTATTCCACCTCTCATCAACATTTTGGGGTCGATGCATACATTCAAAATGCCTTTTCATGCCTATCTAACTCAAATCATATTAAATTATTAGTCCAAGTTTGAGGATGGAAAAGCCATCAATAGTTTACATTCATACAACATTGAATATACTATTTCGATCTACAATTCCACCTAAGATGTAAATTGTAAGAGTCATTGGGTGCACCCTTCATCGCCCACGCTTCCATCCTTATCAATAACCTTGACTCTCCATGGACCCCTAACACATTAGTATTTTCTACTAAATCAAAATTTAAGATATGTCATTTTCCCCTCGCCTTCACACCAAGCTTATTACACAATGAAATGAGCATAATGCTCATGTGTCCATCATTTTTATATTAAGCCCCAAAGTCACAAAAATCGCATTCTTAGTGTTGGCACCAATATTAACCATGGCAAAGAAGTTAAGATGACAATCATGTGGAATGAATATGTAGAGAAAACATGGTGTGAGTTGACCCGATGGTGATCAAATTTCAACTTGGTGTAAATAATCAACTGTTCAATTAAAGGATGATGACCAAAGAGACATGCAGTCATTGCAATTAAGAGTGTTACTAAGCTAAGGCCCTACTGGAAGAGAAGCATTTTGTTCAAAGCAACAACCTATTAAATAGTGTATTGGAAGTGGTTGTAAAAACAACAAATAATCAACGACGTAGATCAAGCAGAAGATGAGATTGATGACAGACAAATGATCAAGATCCATAAAGTTCCCGGGAATTAATTAAAATGTACGAGCCTGAATCCAAACCAACATGGACACACATGCGACAGAGTAGGGAACTTCAGGCTTGCAAAAGTAGGTGTGACATACCGCCTTTTCGTTTGAATCCTCAAACCTCGTTTGGGAGCTCGCTCCAACACATCTTAACCTAACAATTTTCATATTTATGCAACAGGATATTGGGTCCCGTTGTCATAGAGTAACACAATAGGTAGAGATATGATGGATTTTGAGTCAGATGATCGATAGTCGAGAGCGATTCAGGCCTATCGAGGTGCATGAGGGTTAATATTATTCCATGAGCTTGAGCTCAAAACCACCATGCCACGTGTAAGTATGAGAGCTCTTCAGGATCACAAAAACGGTCTAGATATACCACTTTTCTTCAAACCTGAAACCATCATACTATCTTGTAGTGGACACAAATGGCACCCACCTACAACGGGCCCAAAATATTTGACCTCCACCATTATACCTACAATGACTATATTCAATATGATGATGATGATGATGATGATGATGGTTAACGTCCACTGAGAACAAACTTTGGTTTATCGCACCCAAAGAAATGTATTATTTAGTTTGTTTTAAAATTGTATTTATATGCTCAAAGAGCTTGGAGAGAAGCGTCTCGAGCTCACTATAATTTTGACAAGTTAAAAGGATAGGAAGGTCAGAATTACAACAAAGATTATGACACAGAGATCTAATGTGGGTGTATGCAGGGAATTTTAAGAGGAAGCGTTTGTCATCCTCAATGTTCATATTCTCACACAGATGGCAGATCCTTTCTACCCATGGTGTTTTAGGAACTGCCCAACGACCAGTTTCACTATGAAGCTAATGAGATTTCGTTCTTATCTTGGCTATATTAGTTTTTTTCTTTGAACTATTTAAAACCGAGAAATACTTTTGATCTTCTAGAGTAGGGTTGATGACCTCCTTATAATATCTTAATTTTCTTTTATCCTCTAAATCTTTCTCGCACCACATTTTCTCCTTAAACTTAGAAGTGAAAATATTTTTAATGTTATTTATATTTTGCAATGCAACATTTTCGTCGATCTCCCAATAGTTTAACCAAGCCCTGGTATCTTTATACCAACCTCGCTTGAGCCTTAGGTGGTTTTGGATGGAATTTAAAGCTAGTTTAGGAAGTCTATGGTCTCCTCTATGCATCATCGTATAGAGAAATGAGATCATGACATGTGTCTGTCTTATTGAATGTGCCAAAATTCAAAACCTTCGTTATAAAGGCCCAATATTTGAACTTTTGAGTATTGTTTTTCAAGCCATATTGAGAGATATAAATTCTTAGTCTCATGCCTACATCTTTTCTCCATTTCACTGTGCTTATTTATGATCTGAAGGACCCTATATTATCATCATGGCTTTTGCTTCTGAAATTGCATTGTCCTTATCGTCCAGTAATGCATCCATCTAAGAATAACACTTGATGGATAACCATTTTGATATTTATGATCCAACGCTATCAATTGTACATCTTCATAGTGGACAAGATGAATCTACCTTGAGATCGAACGTTCCCAAAACTTGTTCAATGGTGCATGGATTTGTATGCTCTAGAGAAAAAAATCCATCCTTTATAGATGTTAAATTTTGTGAACCATGGATCTTCATACCTTAATGAAAGTAATATGAAAAAAAGGCTGCAGAAGAATTAACATTCAATGTAAACTAATCAATGGATTCATGACATAAATTTCACACACATGAGACAAAATTTGGTCATAATTTCATTACATTAATGATCATTGATGTCTTTATAATACAATAGGCATACGACAGGGATAATTTGAATTCCTTTGGGAGGATTCGAATTCACCAACTCAAACCGATTCATGTGCTAACTTGGTGTGGGGAAAATAACACTGGAGCTCACTAATGAAACTTCGAATAACTAATTCAGTTCACAATCAATTAGTTGATGAGGGTAGGTGAGAAAATGTGCCCCACCTCCCATAAATCATGCAAACTAGAGCTAGGGTTACTGAGAGTGAACTAACTGATGATGATAAGAGCATTAATGAAAATAATTGAATAGCTACCAAGGTCAACTAAAGGAGACTGCAGGTGGCACTTAGAGTGGGTTCCTAAATTTTATATTGGTCCCTAGGGCACCTAAACTCATGAATAGATTCATAGTAAGTGGTAGGTGGATCCTAGGTGTGTCCCCCATACACTAGTGAAGTGATGATGGCCTCCTGAGCTAGTAAAATGTACCAAATAGACTATGTGGGCAAAGGGAGGATTAATTAATCCTAACACCCCCACTTAATCCTAACTTTGGACAACCTGGGCCCTAGAAACTAGGCCAAAGGCCACCCAAATGAAATAAAAACGGTTGCTTAACAAACAAGGACATGGGGAATACCTCATGGAAAAACCCTCCCTCAAAATAAGCAAGTGATTCAGGAACCGTTAGATGAGTCAAGCCTTTACACAAAGAAGATATATGAGATAGACAAATCTTTTTTCAGTGAAGGACTTGGTGAATATATTTGTAATTTGATCCTCTGTAGGGTAGTAATGCAGAGTGATAGCCTTACTATGCACTAGTTTGTGAATGTAGTGCATGTGTACTTCAATATGCTTTGTTTATTGCTTCTGAAATGGATCACTAGATATCTTGATGGTGATTTGGTTGTCACAATAGAGGTCTACTGAAGGAGAAGTGTGAATTCCAAACTCTGTCAGAATCCCATGCAACCAAACTGCCTAAATAGTTGCATTCACAAACCCCTATACTCTGCTTTAGCTAAAGAGAGTGAAAGAGTTCTTTGCTTCTTGCTTGACCAAGAGATTGGCCCAGATCCCAACATGAATATAAATCCTGATGTATATTTCTTGTCAGTACTATCACCAAACCAGTTTGAATTAGTAAAACCAATCAAATCTAGTTGTGCACCAGCAAAATAATGGATCCCAAAGTCTCTTGTACCTTGCACATAATTCAATATACGCTTGGCTTCCTTCCAATGCAACTCATGTGGCTCTTGCATGTATCTAGAAGCATCACACACAACATAAGATAAATATAGCCTCGAATGGGTGAGGTACAATAGTATACCAATAAGTTGTATGTATAGTGTACTATCAACCAAAGGTGTGGAACCACCTTCCTCCAACCTGATGCCAGATAGGAAGGGAAGGGTGCTTCTTTACAATATTCCATGTGGAATCTTTTAAGCAAATATTCAATGTATCTAGATTGTATAATCATGATTCCTAGGCATTTTTTATTTACTTCGATACAAATGAACTGAATTAACAATCCTATATCTGCCATGGAGAATGCTTCACTGAAAGATGACTTGATGCCTCTCAATCTAGCAGTAGAGATGCTAGTAATGAGCAAGTCATCCACATATAAAACAATCAACAATAATGATCCCCCTCTCTGTTGCATGTAGAAATTGCAATCAGATATGCATCTCTCAAAGTTTTGTGACATGAGAAAGGCATCCATCTTGGCATACCATGCCCTTGGGGCTTGTTTGAGCCCAGAGAGAGATTTCCTTAGTTTGCAAACTAAAGATGAATCTTTAATGTACCCCTAAGGGTGTCTCATATAGATCTCTTCCTCTAGGTCACCATGGAGGAAGGCACTCTTCACATCCATGTGATGTACCTACCACCTCTTTGAAGTTGCAATAACCAAAACTAGTATTATAGAGTCCATTCTTGTAACAAGAGAGAATGTCTTTGTAACACCCCAGTTTTGACCCCGTTGCATTAATGTATATGATGTATATATTGTAATTAATCATGGTGTGGAGCTAAAAGCAAAATCCCTACCATCGATTTATCGTTTTATGTTTCGGTGATTAAAATCGTTTCCGAGGGTATATTTCGTGCTAGCCGGCACATTATAATTTTGCCATCATGTAATTATGCATTTTAATTAAAAACCCTAACCAGCTATGTCTATGCAACATTAAAAGAGATAGGGGCATGATTTTCCTAAGGAATAGGGAGGGAAATTATTTAACCTTTGGGGCCAATAGGGAAAATCCAAATGTCAATAGGAGAACCCATCAATCAGTCAACTACCCATTTTGTCTTTTTCCCCCAATCATTAAATTCTGCCAGAATGTGGTTGAGTTAGTTATTGCATGGGGATGGGAAGAGTATGGGCAGCAATTTCGAATTTGGGGAAAACCAATTTTGACTTTTGGGGCAAGTAATCACCCAAAATTGAATGCCATTTTGCCCATACAGCCACATTCTTTATTTTTTCTCACGCAGAAAAGATTGGGAGATGCTCTTACCTCCATGATTTTGTTGGATGTGTGTTCTTCCTTCACGATTGGGCTCCTGGGTGTTTTTATTAGTATCATTCACCCACGTTGGGGATCCCTCAAGCGACTGGGCATTTCTTGAGTGTGAAATCCACGATTTTGGATTGTTGTGTATTTCTTCCTCATGTGGACAATCGTTCTTCATTTCCTGGTGGATGAGAATTTCATTTTGTGATGTTATTGCGGCTGGATCTTCCCCAATGTTTTTTATTGCATTTCCCCAATGGTTGTCAAGATGAAAATCGTTTTTTTTGTTTCCCATCATTGTAATTATTGTGTATGGTGTTCGTTTTTGGCCACGTTAGGGCCAAAACGCCCCTGGGATACGTTTTGTTGTTAGTGGGTTGATCTTACCCTTCATGGAAATTAATTATGTGGCTGAAGTGTTCTCCTCTACCCAGAAATGGTGTATATTGCTGTGTATGCAATTGGTCTTTGGACTATGTAGGAGTGGAAATGAGTTTACTTGAAAGACCTAGTGTTTTGCAGGAGCCTCATAGACAGAGCTAGAGGGTTGATTCTCTTCTCTACACCCCATGAATAGCACTGGAAGGGAAGTCATGTTGTGAGGGACTGTACAGCAAAGAAGGGAATGATTCCTTGTGTTGGGTGTGTGTAGATGTCTTAGGAGTCAAGCTAGTTCTTGTGAAGGTATCCTTAGCTCTTCAGTGAGTCCGCTAGCTTAGAACACAGTGCTTCCATCTCCTGATAACCTAATAAATCCAACTTGTTGGCTTGGTTATGTGTTGTTGTGTACTCTTGGTCTGATAAACCCAACTCTGTGGGCTTGAATGAGTCTTGACATATGCCTGGATATGTGTGAACCTGCCTAGTTCCTTATTCTTTGGGGAATCATGCCTAGCTCAGGGGTGGCAGTGTTGCTGAGAGATTAATGAACACACTGGCCTATGGTTGGGTGGAACATTGCAGCGACGTAGATGGTTGTGGGACGAATTCTTTATAAGATAAGTATTCTCGTCTATTTTATCTCTGCAATTGTAGTTGATGTTTAATGAAAATTATGAACATGCTAAATGCTTGAATGTATGGTTTTGCTTCCGCTGTATGGTAATGATGTATGCATGTTTTAGTTCAAAGCATTTCAATTTTTATGTATATGTTCATGGGGCTAGTTTCCCGGGTAGATAGCATCATCGGTAGCATCCTCTTTGTCAGTCGTAGGGTCGAGGATGTTACAATTTTATTGTAGTCCAACCCATGGACTTGTGAGTACCCCTTTTCCACAAACCAAGCCTTGTACTTGGTTCTGGTTCCATTAGCTGCTAGCTTAGTCTTATAGATCCATTTGCAATGAACTAACTTCCTCCCAAGAGGCAAGGTGACAAGCTCCCAGGTTTTGTTGTCTTGTAGCGAAGCAAACTCATCATCCATATTTTCTTTCCATCTTGGATCATGGAAATCCTCTTTCAATAACTAAGGAATTGAATCCATCCTCATGAAACACCTCTTTGGGAAAAGTGGATATGAATGGGAGAGTGCAACATGTTCATTTTGATACTGGGGCCTTGTTCTTCTTCTATCATCTGGATTCCCAACAATATTCCTGACTGCTTCAATAAGATTTTGGGCCCATTTAGGCCTCTGATTTAGAATAGGTGTTGGATATGGATTTGGATGTTCTTGAGATTCAATCTCAATATCATGTTCATTATCATATTGATCCTCATCTTCTGAATCTAAAACATTAGTCAAGACATCATCATATGCAAATGGAAATGAATGAGAAATTATACCTTCTTTTGCTTCAGCTTGTTGTGGATCATGCAATTGATCTTTTTCAAATTGATTATTGCACTCTATGAAACAATTGTTGGTTTCAAGGTACAACAGTTTGTATCCCTTAGCATCATCAACATATCTCAGTAGTATGCATTCACTACTCTAGGTTTGGAAGCCTTTCCTCTTGTTAGTAGGAAGTTTGGCCCAAGACTTGGAGTTAAATACTCTATGATGTGAGCCATTGGGATTATGTCCCATCAATGCTTAGAAATGTGTATCCCAAATAATTGACTTGTGATGAACCATATTCTAGATGTACGAAGCACAATTGACTGCCTCAGCCCATAGATAAGGAGGAAGGTTCTTGTTCTTCCTCTCAGTTACACCATTCTACTGTGATGTGTATGGGACTGAGTGTTGCATTTGAATGCTTGATCCAAATGGATATTGGTGGCCACCCACCTATTCCTTTGGCTCAAAACAATTCTCCATTGTGGCAGTTTCATAGTTATTTTCTACAATTTTTCGGGTCCCAAACTTTCGGCTCTGTTTTGAGGCCCTAAACAATGTTTTTTGGCGATTTAGGGGGCATGTAGTTGCCTTTGGCATGCATTTGGCCCCCTTGATAAGTGGTAAATCTTGGATAGACATTTCCAACAAGCTATCGAGCGCCCAAATCGGAGATCGTATGCAAAATTTATGATCCCATGAAGTTGATTGTTCAACTAACCACCTTGGGGCCGCAAACATTTTGACCGTTCATCTTCTAGGGTTATGTTTTGGACTTTTGGGGTTCTCACCCTCATTCTTACAATAAATAGGCCATTCCAGCCTCATTTTGTGTTCAGTTTGGCACGGATGAGCTTAGCATCCACATCTCTTCTCAGAGATAGCTACCACCATTCCGGTTGTTGTATTTACAGTCTGTTCTATTTCTGCCATTTAATAGAATATGTGTTTACTATATCTCTGCTTTCATTGCAATATGACTGTGTTTAGGATGCTATATATGTTATTTCATTTCCTTCCCACATAAATCCCGATCAGTGGCATCAGAACAATCTACTCCTTGATTGTTTCTTGTTGCATGTCCCCGACGAGGTTAGGGTATAGAGAGTTGGGTCTCGAACTAGTTTCACTTGGTGAAGATCGTTCTCGGTGCGACCTCCCATGGCGGAAGAAAAGAAAGACGATGGAGTAGGAGATCCTATCAAGTCGTTGCTCAAGGAATCCCTTGAGCGACAGAGGAACAAGATGTCATATAGTTTCACCCAAATCCTTCTATGAATGTCGGCAGTGGCTAGTGCACCTTCAATGAGAAAATGTTTCGGAGATGAAACCCCATTCAAGGTACAAGTTAATTTTGATATTCCTTTATTTGAAGGCCAAGTCGATGTTGATGCCATAGATAAGTGGTTGAATGTTCTAGAAGGGTATTTCTTCATCCACATTTTTTCTACAGGGAAAATATCACCTTTGCGCTCCTCAAGGTCGTCCCCCATGTCAAAAATTGGTGGGAAACTTATTGGGAGCAAAACTCATCAGACGAATCTGGAATGTTTGAGACAAATCCCACTTGGGGCTCTTTCATATATGTCGTCAAGGAACAATATTACCCTATGGGAAACTATGATGACCAGTACACAAGATGGATTGTTCTACATCAAGAGAGGGACCAGACGGTGTCAGAGTACACCAACAACTTTCATACATTGCACACAAAGCTGGGTATCAAGGACTTCAAGCGGTACCTGATACTAAAATATAGCATTTGTCTACATTGGTACACCTATACTAAGATGAACTTGCTCGACATCTCTTCACTTGGATCTGCCTATCAGTGTGTTGTCAAAATCAAGGAGAAAATTCGGCAAAAGAACAAGTGATACTTTGGACCCAGTGTGAATCCACGACAGAAGCAAGGCAAGGGAAACCCTGGCCCGCATAACACAGAACAAGGAAAGGAAAACTAATCCCCACCAAAAGCAAAGAAGGGGAATGGAAATACAAAGAAGGAAACCGATAAGTGGTGCGAATTTCACAAAATCCCTTGGCACAACACTGATGAATGTCGATCAAAGTAGTCATTAGTAGATGAGATCAAAGCTTTAGAATCATATCCCAATTTTGATTCAGAACCCAATTCCACACATGCAGACCATGGGATGTAGATCATTTATGCAGAACCCACTGTCGCTGTTGCTACCACACAAATTCAACCAGAGGAGCTTGAAGAGTCAGAGGCAGAGGAATGTCTCTTCCACTCCTAGATGTGGGTGAAGGGAATCCCACTACATTTTGTTGTTGACAATGACAGCAAAAATAACATGATCTTAGCAAAAGTCATAAAGAGATTCGAGCTTTCGACAACACCACACCCGCCACCATACAACATCAGTTTGTCAAGCCAAGGACGAGGTATTCGTGTTACTCAACAATGTTTGCTACCATGTGACATCAAGCCTTTCAAAGACTAGGTACTGTGTGATGTGGAACCACTTGAAGTCTGTTATGTTCTTTTAGGACAACCATATAAGCGTCATGTTGTGTATGAGTCACAACCTCACATTGTCATTATCACTTTGGGAGGACAACTCTATCGGATACCAGAGACATTTTCACCTGCCACAATATCGCAAGGTAGGAACATAAGCTCCCACACCATGAAATTATCCCTCTTCACAATTTCCTCTGAAGGAGAACATAAGATCACAAAGACCTTCAAATCCTCTGCACAACGTGTCTCTGCTCTGCAAAAACAAGAAGAACACAGAGTCATTGTTTCATCATCTACCTGAGTACCTCTATGATGCAAGGCCACACATTCAAGGTGCTCCTCCGAGAAGAAATCATCCAAATCAGTTCAAAATTTTTGAACAGTTTCAGTGCATCAATCAATAGCAATCATAGCCCCCCTGGGATGTCAAAGAAAGGCAGCCTCTTCACTTCAGCAAATGTTGCACCAGGAGATCATCTCAGCACACAGTTCGAGATATAATACAATATTTGATGCAATGGAGACCATTGCTTCCTAAGGGGGGAGGATTGATCCAGATGGATATCGGTGGCCACCCACCTATTCCAATGGCTCAAAAAATTGTCCATTGTGGTAGTTTCCTAGTTATTTTCTATGGCTTTTTGGGTCCCAAACTTATGGGGTCGTTTTGAGGCCCTAAATAATGTTTTTTGGAAATTTGGGGGGCCAAAGGGTTTCCTTTGGCATGCATTTGGCCCCAGTATAAAGTTTTAAAGCTCAGATAGACCTTTTCAATAGGCTATTGAGCATCCAAATCAGAGATCATATGCAAACGTTATGATCCCGGGAAGTTAACTGTTTAACTAACCACCTCAGGGCCGCAAAATTTATGATGGTTCATCTTTTAGGGTTATGTTTTGGACTTTTGGGGTTATTTCCCTCATTCTTACTATAAATAGGCCCTTCTGGCCTCATTTTGTATTTAGCTTGGCACAGATGAGCGTAGCAGCCACATTTATTCTCAGAGATAGATGCCACCATTCTAGTTGTTGTATTTACAGTATATTCTATTGTCATCATTTAATAGAATATGTGTTTAATGTATCTATGTTTTCATTGCAATATGTCTATGTTTATGATGCTATATATGTTATTTCATTTTGTTCCCACATAAATCTGGATCATTGTTGATGCAAAAAGCTGCTGGAATTATCCTTTGACATACTCACCTCCATTATCAGATCTAAGTGTTTTGATCTTGTTTCCGAGAGTGTTCTCATCCAAGGATTTGAATAATTTGAAGGTATCAAATGCCTCAGACTTTTGATTCAGAAAGTATACCCAACAATACCTTGAACAGTCATAAATGAAGGTCAAAATATATCTGAATCCATTCATAGATGTTGTAGGCATCGACGGTCCAGATACATCACTGTGAATTAGATCTAATGTGGATGCATCTCTTGTTTCCTTCCCAACCTCATATATTTTCTCTCAATGCTTCCCTACCAAGCAACCAATGCACACTGCTTCACAAGATTTGATGAGAGGCAATCCCTCAACCATATTTTCATTGTGAAGTTGTTGGAGGTACATGAAGTTCATGTGGCCAAATATTTCATGCCACAAATTGCTTGTGTTATTGTCGTGAGTCAATAAGGCACTCAGATATGAGTTAGGAAGAAAGTGAGAAAACTCATATGCCTTGAAGGCATGATTAGAAACTCCTTTTGCTATCATATTTCCTGTAGAAACTTGAGATATCTCCATTGTGTCAGGATCAATTATGACTCTCTTGGGAGAGCTAGTATGTGTCATTTGGTATACAGACAATAGGTTTGATGCCAAGGAGGGAACATAGACAACATTTTGGAACTTCCATGATTAATTTTAATGGAACCTTTCCCGATAGATGGGGTTTGTGAATCATCTCCCATATGTATGCTTGAAGCTCCTGAATCAATTAGATAAGCCTTTGACTAAGTAAAGCATGCTTTCAAACCATGACACCTCTCATGCTCGTTACTCTAGTTTCTAGCTTCAGACTTCTTTACATATTGAGGAATGGAAATGTTGTTTTGTTCAAGGATTTTAGACATATGCTTGATGGTTTTTTCATACACAGACTTTCTGAATGAAATCCTCTCATGCAGTAAGACCATTTAGCTTTTTCGAACTTTTTGTTTTTGTTTTTCTTGGAACCAGAGGCTCCTTTGAGGGATTCTACTTATCCTTGGGATTTGAATTAGTATTCTTCTTCTATTTTCCTCTTTGCTTCCCTTTTTCTTGCGCATTCTTCGAGTCTCCATCTAACAGAGCCCTATTCTTGGAGGCTTTGAGCACTCCCATATGAACTAGCTTATCTTGTTCCTAGATTAGTGATTATGTGAAGGAATCTAGGGATGGAATTTTCCAATTCGTAGTGGTGAACCTCCCAGAGTGTAAAGTAGATACAAAAACTGAAAACTCTGAGCCAACCTTGCTCAGAATTAAGAGCACCAATTGCTCATTCTTCTTCTCAATCCCACACTACTTGCATTGCATGACTAGGGATTTAAATTTTGACAAGAATTGTTGTATTGTTTCGACATTACTGGGATGTAGAGCTATCAGCTCATTCTCTAGGATACAGCCTCTCATCTCATCCAACTTTCCAAACAAGGATTCGAGCTCATCCCATATTCTTTCAAATTCTTAAGTCCCTCAAGATGGAACAACATCTCCCTGGAGATGTGGATGCACATGAAGCCAAAATATTCATCAAGCTTAGGGGAATATATAGGGGGATGTGGGTTAGGTGTGTTGGAGACATTTACCATCATACTCACTCTTTCGGTCAAATTGGCCTAGTTAAACCACTATCCTAAGTTTAATTGACATCAGTGGAGCATTAATTACCATCATCCCAGTCACTCCCATGCCTACCTATATTCAAGGAGGCTAACTTAGCCTTCTCCTACAGTCAAGGAGGCTAACTAGAGCACTCCAGGGGTGATCTGTGTGACATTAATGCACCTAATTGCTAACTGGTG
>LPNX010050360.1:50600-64328 GCA_001517045.1 Pseudotsuga menziesii
GGGGGAAGAGGGGAGCAGGGGGGGTGGTGGAGGGCATAAAATAATAAAAGTATTGGTATAATTGACAAAACAAAACTCATTGTAGTATTTTAAAATGCACGCGTTGTTATTCAATAAAACGAGCATCCATTTTTAATCAATACAACGCACCCACGTTATTGTTCAATAAAACATGCACTAGTGTTTCTTTAATATAATGAGCACTTGTTTTGTTTAAATTCAAAAATGTATTGCCTCCAAATGATAAGGCCAAGCCTCAACCCTGTTATTAGGAATTCTCAATCAGTGCGGACACGGATTGTTCCTCTGCAATGTAAGTCACAACTACAGAACAAAAAGACACAACAACATATCCTTTCCTTGAATAATCAAATCAATTAACATGAAACACGATATACCTCAACCTTAGATCTGCTTATCCTCTCTCCAGAAAGTCTTTGGAATGGTCCAATATCTGCAAAAAAGATCACAAGACAAACAAACGGGATGAGAGCATCATGATAAATTGACTATTCATATTGGTGATCAAGGAATCCAATAATATCTAATTACAATTAATACAATCAAATATAGGAAAGGGAAATGTCTTTGTATTAATATATGGATGAGAAAGAATTACAACAAAAAAGACTTGATGTCGATGGCTTCGATCTCAATAAGAATGTCTGCAATCTCTTATCACTATGAATACCTCTCCAAACATAAGCTAACTCTACTTTGCCTCTGATTCAGATTTCAAACTAACAGCATAAGGATGCTTTTTCTGGCCTCCCCCACTCTCCTCATGAAGGCTTCATTTATAGGCCTAGAACTCAAGAGATGACTTGGAAAAAAGGATAGAATGAGATCCCTATAGGTGAGGGAGTTGAATGCCACCTCTTCCAGGCATATAGGAACTAATCCCATGGAGGCTTCCGCATGGAAGATTCTTTTTTCTCATTTTCTAACCACCAACGCTCTTAGAAAAACTGATAGAGGGGCCAATATAGGTTTTTTTCCAAAGGAAGGAGACAACGATGCTTGTGGGCGAACTCAGGCAAGTGCCACCGATGCTCTGTGCAAAAAACATGAAGGCACCGTCCTTTCTAGGTATGGGAAAAAGTGACCAAGTTGGCTCAAACTAGGCTTGCTGGGAGGTTGACAGGCAATATGAAATTCTCCTGAAGGCTGACAAACAATGTGATATTTCTAGCTGCAACAGAATGCCCCCCAAAGTATGAAGCTAGAAGGGAGTGATAGGTGACATACTTTGCAAGTTTTCCATCTGATACAAAGGCAAAGAGATATAGACGCATATAGGATCAATAACTAACTTTATCCAAACCAATCACAGCTGCGGACAAATACATTACAGATCTATGATGGTGGCCATGTCATGGCTACCAATAATACACTGTATATCCATGAATAACTGCTATAAGAAGTAGGACATAGCTACAGAATATACAAAGTAGATCTATGTCTTTCAACCTCAGATACAAAACACAGCCACAAAACATACAATGTGGGTCCATGTCATGACTCTAAATGATCTCCAAATGCAACTGGAGTATAGGCAATGATGATGGGAAATCCTAACCACTCAAGGTCTTCATTCCGATCCCCAAACGATACAAGTCTAACCATGTGATTACAATGTCTTGATGTCAAACATGGTAGAAACCACTTGATTACCAGTCATTGATGTAAACTGTTAACAAGTGCGAGAGAAATCACCATTGATGTCAATGATCCCCAAGGTATCCAAGTACATTCTCCCAAGTGTGAATAAATGTTCTGAATTCAAACACTTGATAGAATCTTTCAATCAGAGGCCATTGCTGAAAACTTACTATTGAAAATGAGAAAACTTGGCATTAAGGCATGCAGGCTTCAAGGTACTTCTTAGGTTTCTAGGTCCGGTTCCTAGATAATGATTTGAAGTCGACAGGAATAGAATTGTCATAAGAGGGCCATGAGGATTCCCACATCAGTGACACGAAACTAGGAACAAAATTTGATTTGAAGTAATAGAATTGACTCAAACATGACTGACTCTTAAGGACAAATGAATTTACTGATGAGTTATTTTTCTGGGAGAGACACCCTTTGGACAATTTGACGGCACGACACATGACTTGGAAGCATTGAATTAACAAGAATAGAACCAGCTGTAATGCAAGGAATATGACAAAGCATTCTTTGAATTGACTCAAAGGAGTCAGGTGACTCACAAAAGTGGATCGACTCGGAGACAAGTTGAAAAACCCAACTGTTCAAATATGCAGATGCAGACATGTGCCATGTTCAAAGGTGGACTGTATATTATTGCCATAAAAAAAATGAAAACCATTCCCCTTTCCTTTAATTTTCCCATCTCGAAAGGTGAGTGCTTTTACGAGTCCAAAGAGGGTTTCAAACACTCGTTAAAGCTCATCAAATGATGAGTCCAGTCTCATATTTTTTATGAACCTGGGAAAGGAGGGGTTTGTTCCCAGAAAGAGGGTCCTTCATTGTTTAATTTTACGAGTCCAATGAAATCAAAACCATTTGTCGTTTCATGTTTAGAGAGTCTAAAATGACTAAGAAGACTCCAAAAAAGTCTTTTTTCGTAACTAAGCTAGTCGGTCCGAAAAGCAGATAACCTACCCCTGACTAGTCGACCGTTCTGATTCTTTTACAAGCATGAATGTAATAAGTTCGCTTGGAAATATTTTTGTGTTTTCAGGAGACTGAAAAGAGCTTAAATATAACTCCCGAACTGGGTTCCTTTTTCATAATCCTTTTTTAACGAGTCTAAAAAAGCGAAAAAGTATACTCGACACCTTTCTACTGGAACTTTAATGAGCATGTAAAAAGTGTAAATGACGCTCAGTACTTTTTCAGTTTTGCTCTAAGCTCAAAAAAGACAAAAATAGCTTATATCGTAACTAAGACCCAATATTTACCTAAAAAACTCAAAAAACACCATTAAAAACCATTTTCCCCAAAACTATAGAAAGTAAAAAATGAAAACCAACTTTTAACATAATAATTTGGATCTCAAAATTAAATAAATTATAATGCATTTAGAAAACTCCAAATATTCTCTAAATAGAAAGGATAGGTAAGTTATTTTTACCATTTGCTTTTTTACCATTGACGAGTTTTGGTAGTTGGCTTTGAGAGCAAGAGTTTCCTCTGGTGATTTTGTAAGGGTGCTCCACTACATTGTTTCTTAATTCTCCATGGAAGAGGTAAGTATTTGATTCTTTCCTCGCTTATGTTCAACAAATGTCATTTTGTTTCTTTTAATTTTCTTAAATTCATGTTCTTAAAATGATTTTTTATTGTTTAAAAGCAAGATAGATGATAGATTTATCATTTGAAATGGTAGGGTAGGGGATTAACCGTCCCAATAGGCTTGAACTAGATGTGGGGTTGGGGGGGGGGGATAACATTGGTATTGGTAAGAGGGATAACTATTGCAGGTTGTGCTACAGCTACAACTTGTCCTGAACTAGCAATAATTCCACTGACAAATGACGTAACTCACGCCGGGGGTTGCCCCTTGGCGTTAGAATTTGTTGACATTGCTTGATTTTTGGATTTCCCCCTAACCATGACATGTATGGAAGGTATAATAATGGGGCCAGGATGTGAAACTGTAGTATTGTCACTTGGGCATGGATTACCTTGAAATGAAACTTCATCAATAGGACCTAACACTTGAGCTAGTGAACGATATCCTTTAAGCCATGGGTTTGATAGACAAGGTAAGCAAGCTGAAATAGCTTCATGATGAGACACAGGTGGAGGAATGATTCTTTCTACTCTCTCTGAAAAGTTGTGCACTCGATCGAGAGATGCATTAATTCTTCTCTGTTCCTCTTCTCCTAAAGGAGGGTTCCCTGGTGTAGGTCTAATAATCCTGAATTCAACAGTAGCTTGGCCCATAGAAGTCCTCCAAAAAGGAGCATCCAAGCCATAATCTGGTGGAGTAGGAGTATCGACACGACCTTCCAACGACGAATGCACAGAAGCATCGGCTGCAGGAGGCAGTTGAGCCAAAGGACTTATATAAATAGTGAAATCTTCTCTGGTTTCACTAACTAAGACAGTTCCTATGGGAACATTAGCAGAAGTTGGTTGTTCCATGGTTACCCCTTCTTGTCCTTCCACGATAGAAGGAGAGTCAAGAAGTAAACCTTGCAATCTACGAGATTGACATCTCGTCAGTTGCTCAGCCATGGTGGTGGCCGAAATTATCTAATCTAGGTCAAAAAAGGAGAAAAGCACACAAACAAAACCTACACAGAGCTAAAGGTCACAAGCAGACTTAAGTGATAGGATGGGTTTATAATAGCCAATCTCTCACTAGGATTGTCAAGTAGGCGCAACTCGTGATATACCTCAGGGGTACGCGCGTAGTAATATCCCCGAATGTTGTTTTTGGTGTATTGCTCCACACAAGATGTCCAAAGGGTTTTTCTCAGATGGTCAGGGTATCCTAGTGGGGTCTTCCGATATACTCAAGGTACGTGGGAGCTCAAATTGGTAGTAGTGCTGTCTAATGCACAACCGTTCACAAGGGGCCTTCCGATATACAATCGAGTATGTGAAGTACCTTTCTATATACCTCAAGTGTACGTGAAAGGCCGTTCGATATACCGACAGTACGTGGAAGAACCGTGTGAGTCTTGGGTTGTAGTTGAGACAAATAACGACAACTCCTACATTTTACGATGCCCAAACACGTCACTAACCTATCACTCAAATTTCTATACAATTTTTAGACCTAAAGCTACCGTTAATTTTATCTGGACGATTAGGTGAATGTTTGTGAAATGTTATCTCCAATAATGAAAATTAATCTAAATGTCAAATGCACCTTTTCGACTTCAATGAGAACTATCTAGGGTAAGGAAGAAACCTTTTTCTTTTCTTTTCGACAATATACCAAAAGAAAGTTGTTTTCAACAATCAGAACAAGATCCAATAAAGAATGCAAAGAAAGTTATTTCAAAACACAAAAACCTCTTTCAATCAAGCACTCTAAAGACTCTAAAAATGCAAGAAAGAAAACTAAGCCTCTAATGTGCATGCAAAACTAATTTCTGCTACAATGTCAAAAAGACTCCTTCTAGATTGCTCATGCAAACGAAAAATAACAATAAAAAAAACAATTTTGCAAGCATAAATAAGAGGGAAGTAATATGATTTTTTTTGTATTTTTTTGGAAAATATGAGGCACACAAAGCAGTCTTTAGAAAGAAACTAATCTTCTAGGAAGAGGCTATAGGATTTCTTCTCAAAATCAAATTTTTCAGACACTTCACTAAAACCAAAACTGAACTATGTTTCCACTTTCTTTTATGACAATGAAGAAAAAATAATTTTTTTTGGATCTGAGCTCAAACAAAGAATTAGACTCACAAAAACCAGTAAATCAGACAACAAGCAACCAAGCAAACCACACTGAAAAACTTCAGAGAACATAATAGTTTACAATTTTAAACAAAAAATTTCTAAACAAGCAGTTTGAAGGCCTACCTTGGCACTTGGAAAGGCACTGCACCAGAGCATCCTAGGCTAAATCAGTGCTCCTTGATTTCTTCACACAGGCGTTGTCGACGCACTGTCAGTTAAAATAGAAGGCGATGTCCCTGCTCTGAATAGAGGAAAAAAATGCACCCTAGGATGGATCGATGCTCTATCAGCCAAAGGGAAAGGTACCGCTCAAACAATATATATATAAAAAAGTCTGTAGGAGAAACCAGAAAAACTGAGCTGAACTGAACAGGGTAGAAACTACTTAGAAAAGAGGCAAAAGATTAGAACCATAAGATATATAGCTTACCTTGTTAACTAAAATAACCGAAGCGAGAGAGAATAACCTTCATAGATGGAATGGTTATCGAAGTTTGTAGATCTATCTGGATCTACACCAGATCTAACTGGAGCTTCCCTAGATCTAATTGGATCAAGCATCCCCAGTGGAGTCGCCATTTTTGTTATCAGGAATTCTCAATCAGTGTAGACACTGATTGTTCCTCTGCAATGTAAGTCACAACTACAGAATAAAAAGACACGGCAACATATCCTTTCCTTGAATAATCAAATCAATTAACATGAAACATGATATACCTCAACCTTAGATCTACTTTTCCTCTCTCCAGAAAGTCTTTGCAATGGTCCAATATCTGCAAAATAGATCACAAGTCAAAGAAACAGGATAAGAGCATCATGATAAATTGACTATTCATATTGGTGATCAAGGAATCCAATAATATCTAATTACAATCAATACAATCAAATATAGGAAAGGGAAATGTCTTTGTATTAATATATGGATGAGAAATAAGTACAACAAAAAAGCATTGATGTCGATGGAGTTGATCTCAACGAGAATGTCTACAATCTCCTATGACTATGAAGACCTCTCCAAACACAAGCTAACTCTACTTTACCTTTGATTCAGATTTCAAATTAGCAGCATAAGGATGCTTTTTCTGGCCTTCTCCACTCTCCTCATGAAGGCTTCATTTATAGGCTAAGAACTCAAGAGATGACTTGGAAAAATGATAGAATGAGATCCCTATAGGTGAGGGAGGCGAATGCCACCTCTTCGAGGCATATAGGAACTAATCCCATGGAGGCTTCCGCATGAAAGCTTTCGGAAGCTTATTTTTTCTCATTTTCTGACCACTAGCACTCTTAGCAAAATTGACAGAGGCGTCGATCTAGGGTTTTTTCCAAAGGAAGGAGACAACAACACTTGTGGGTGAACTGAGGCAAGCGCCGTCGACGCTCTGTGCAAAGAAAATCAAGGCACCGTTTTTTCTAGATATGGGAAAGAAGTGACCAAGTTGGCTGAAACCAGGCTTGCTAGGAGGTTGACAGGCAATATGAAATTCTCCTGAAGGATGACAAACAATGTGATATTTCTAGCTGCAACATGCCCATGCTTGCATGGCATTATTATGCCTATGTGTCTGCCTCGGACTTTGCTTCGGATTCAACATGCCTATGCCTTGGAGTATGATAAACCATGGCTAATTCAACATTATATCCAAATTTTCAATATGCTCGTGTTTAGCCGTTGGTTACAGTATGCTGCACACCTCCATTTTTTATGAAATTTTAGAAACATATATGATTTTTTTTGTAGATTCCAAATATTTTATTTTAAACAAGAATACATAATTTTTTCTATTTTTTTGCTTATTTATCTTCTTTCATCACTCCTCAACTCAAAAAAACATGGTTAGTGTTTCATCCATATCTCTTTTGTTTCTCTACCATTTTGAAAAAAAATTGTATGATGCACTAAAGAACACTGACCTATACATGCTATAAAAAACCCATCTCCAAATAATTGCATTAAGACATTCAAACGCTGCACCCACAATTGACATACTGTTTTTGAGGTTTGATCACTTAGATCATTAAAAAAAATTTAAAATGTATTTTTATTATTGGAAAAATAGTCGTGCACTAGTACTATATGTTCTATATATGTCTACCAATTTTCATGAGTTTATTCCATCATTTAGTCACTCAAAGGCTACACCCACAAAAAATATACCTTATAATTTGTCCCCCCAAAAAAAGTGCCCATTAAAAAATATCTAACTTTAGATAGTTAACAACATTTTCAATAGAAAAAATTTATATATTTGGAAACGTCATTCAATTTCCTACATTTCTTGTTTTTTACTCATCGCAAGATTCATTGTGTAAGTGTCTCAAAATATCCATGTAAGTTGATGAATGCCTGTTTTTTTCTATTTTCTATTGCATCTAATGCGTCAAAAGAGACCCTCGTTAGCATGCACACACCCATAAAGAATCCAATTGAATCTAAATAGACATTATTTTCTTGATTTGGGTAAAATACAAAATAATTCCAAATGTTATTCAAAAATAGCTATGGAGACCAATATTGAATTTAAGGCCTGGTTTTAAAGTGCAACCTCAACATTTAAAATCAACAATTTAAGGAATATGGAAATAAGATTCCAGGCTTTTCCATGATATGAAAAGATGTAATTGAATGAAAGAAAATATTTACCATCCACAAAAAAGTTGTTGGAATTTCTTCAAGTTGTAAATGGTTTGAATCATAACAACCATTGTCCTGTAAGTTTGACTAGAAATTACCTTACATCATACCGACACAATAGATTGACAAAGCAAGGTAAACCATAACATGCCAATAAGAGCATTATCTTTGACATCTCAATGTAAAGTTCCTTTGCCTTCATCTTGAACATCTATAAGCAGTTATTTTCCATTAAAAGTATTTTTATGTTCCTTGACATTCTTTCTAGCCTCTTATGTATATTCCTTACCCCCAAGAGGGAAACTCTCTCCAAAAATGTTTTCCTCCACTTGAGTTTCATTGTAAGAAATAGAGGAGCACCCTTTCTAAAGTTAGTTTTGTAGTTGCTATTTAAAACAAGCCTAGTCAACAACATTAGTCATCTTCTCATAGGTTTCAATTCATGTTCAACAGTGAGAAGAACTAAGTAATTTCCCTTTGATTTACTTCATAGGATTTCTCTATTACCCATGAGGAAGACGATTCATTATGTCAAATAATATTTAAGTTTAGGATTCCATGAGGAAGAGTTCCATCATTGGACAAAATGATGAGTTAATTCTATCTATATAAGCTCAGACTTAACACTTGATGGAATGTCACTGTTAGATCGAGTCTTTAACGAAATCTGCACTTGCATTTTTGTGACCTAGAAGAACGTCATTGGTTAATGACCGACAAATATTCAGTGAACCCATTAGGTCATCTAAGACTATCCTAGACATAGATTTCATGCAACAATCATCTGGATTCAAAGTTTTCTCACTACCTTTTTTATGTCGTTTAGGAGAAAAAAAACCATTAGCAAAAGCCTCCAATGTTCTAGTAGTCAAAGGGCGGACCATTGTGCTTTGCTTACATACATTTACCATGTAGTACTTTCATTGTTTTCTCATGGCTTGGATGAATGTCTCTCATCTTGGCAAGACTTGATAAGGGAAAGTTTTAAGAATGCCCCTAAATTTATATGTATAATAAATGGGTGAACCCCAATGATACAAAGAAAAATTGAAAGGAAAATTTTAAAGAGCAGTTTTCATATCATTGGCTAAATAAAGGGATATTTATATTGTATTTATAATATATGGGCAACAACTTTAAGTATCATGATATTAAAAATTGGCCTTTTCAAAATGTTTAACTCTTTAACCCTATTTTTTCAATGGATTTAATGACTTTGAAACTCCAACATTATTAAGCATTATAGAAATCAAAGTTCCACTTGATTATTGGGAACTTTAGTTTTGGTCATTCGAAGATGGCCGAATCGTCATATTTACAAAAAATATATACGAAAATGATGGAACTTTGCTTCAAAAGCCACCCTGAGTGGAAATGGGAGATTTGAGTACCCCATAGCAAGTACTTGAAAACAATCTAGGATGCGGTCTTCCCAAAATGAAACTCTAACAAACGAATACAAGTAAAAAGCTCGATTTTTTTCAAAATCAGATACTCCGCTCAAATATTTATGAATTATATGCAATTTTCAACATGCACGTTTCACCGAAATTTTACTCCAAAGCTCTAATATGTATTGCTTGATGAGTTAATATACCTTTTTTTCTCTACTAATAGTGTCTGTGAATCCTTGTATTTTGTACAGACATTGAAAGAGACTGAATGGCAGGGTGATTAAAGTTTTCGAAAGAGAGATCCTTCAATGAGAATCCTCACCAAAAGCTATGCAAATCAAAATGTAGAATCATCTATGTAAAGCATAATCATATATGTAACATGATACAATTAAGAGCTGAGATAACCATGTGATGGTCAAACATTGTATACTAGGCTCCAGATGAGCAAAGTGGAATCAACCCCAAATCTTAATTCATCATGGTGTATTATGATGTCAAGTGTCAATGTGTGCAAATAAGGCATCTTAGTACTGGAAGTATTCAAGTCTATGACGAGAGGAATAAATACATTATAATTGTATACGGACAATCGTGCTCTAGGAGAATCATAACATCGACACATCATATGATAGCCCCATTGACCCCAGTTTCCTTGTCTACCAGAAAGGAAAATGTTAATACATAGGTTGTCATTCTCCAAGCAAAGAAATAGTGCTCGTCAACAAGGCAACAAAAGAATCACAACATCAACACACTCATATGTTAACCCCATTCACCCCAGTTCCCTTGTTTACCAAATAGAAAAATGTTAATACAGTGGTTGTCATTCTTAGTGAAAGAAAAAAGATATCAAATCTTGCTATCTTGAGAACACCACAGAGAGTGTCAAAACAACATATCATGATGCTAATGAAAAAATGAATTTGAAAATGTACTACTCTTACAATAAACTAATTCACAAATTAGAACAAGGGTAGAGAAAGATGCCAAAAGTAGAATGGTAAAAAATGCATTGTAATGCTCATTGTAGATTCTAAAAGCAACTCCAAACAAGAGAAACAATACAAACTATAATAAGATGATAAACTAAACGAAGTGGCCATATTCCAACAAGAGTAAAGAAGATCAGGGCCCAATACTTTGAATGCACGTAGAGTATAAAGGAATTGAACACAGGATTCCATAAAAAGTATCGAATGCAATGAATCAAACTTATGAAAACCTTATTAGAGTAATAAAATAGGTAACTTATGTAGTTTGGCCTTCCTAATTTTCTTTGCTCATATTAGAATGTCACTTCTCCTTTTTTGATAAACCCAATGATAGACTCAACTTGGTAATCCTAAATGTACCAAAAATATGATACAAATTCTTTATATTTATAGAAAATATGTTTTTAATAATATTTTCAAAATTTATAAGTTTTAACACTGCTTTTTATTTAATATAATAGATTTATGTATTAATTTTTTTCAATCCAACATAATAATATTTCTATTTCTAGTATGGAAAGAATCATTTGAACCTCATAGAATTGCAAAGATGGTATACTTTTAGAATTGAACTTGCATTAGTGAAAAACAAGATAAACAACCCAGACTAACGTTTTAAATGGAAATAGCCTCTCTATCATAGTCGAGAATCGCTAACTTCTGCATAGCTGATAATAACCTCCTCATAAACTAGTCTAGCTTATTCCTCCTTATTTAGTAAATATATATTCCCACCTCCCAATTGAACACAATGCCTCCTAGGAGTCTATGTGGGAATAGACTACTATATTTAATATAATATTGTAATCATTAAAAAAAATACAATATGAAAAATTTAATTTAATAATCTAAAATGTATTTAAAATAAATTTATGAACATAATATTGTATACAAAGAAAGGCTATGGAAATAATGTTGGCCATGAATATTCATTATTCAAAATGTACAAAGATTAATATATACATAAATATATTAAAATAAATTACATTTTTAATAAAATGACGTTTCATATTGTGTTATATACATAAAATATTAAAATGAATTACATTTTTCAATAAAATGACATCTGATATTGTGTTAAGTGTAGTAAAAAGATCAAATATATCAAAATCGATTAATATTTTTTTTTATTGAAAACCAAAACATCAACCACGATCCTTCTATAAAATATGCCTTCAACAAAATAAATTATAACATTATCGATTTAACCAAACATATCTTTATACGATGCAATCATGCTAAAAAAAAGTCTATGAAATATACCTTCAACAAATTAATATGCTTGACATATGTAAAAAAACTTAGTTTAACTTGTGAAAACATAACAATATGAAATATTAAATTAATTAATAAAAACTTTTGTGATTAAACATACCAATATGTATAAAAAATTACTAAGTTGATTTATACATTTTACTTGGTTTAATTTTATTTTGGAAAAGATAACCATATGAAACATTTTTAGAGAATTTGTATTGTAATATTTTTAATAAAATTTTATTATTAATAAAATTTATAAATAGAAAATAAACTATATTTCAATTATTATATTAAAGCTAATTTATTTTTAAAATAATACATATAATATAAAATAAAAAAATACTTGTACATGAAAAAAGACTTAGTAAACTGTTTTAACAAATAATTAAATTTGAAAAACATAAAATAGAAAATACAATTCGGTGCTTCATAATAATATTAGTGAATACATAGCTAAAGCAAAAATAATAAGGCACTACATTGATTCAAAATGATTCCCTCTCTTTTCTTAATGACTGTATCTAATAAATTTATCTAATAAATTTCAATACAAACTTGTGCAATTTACATGTTTGAAAAATGTCATCGTTTTTTTTCATAGAAAAAATTCGCAATTTTATTTACATTCTTTAGATTGAGCAAAACTTGTCCATTTACACAGTCAGGAGACCAAAAATTTCATAGAACTTTTCTTTCAAAACTTCTTACAAAAGATCATAAACTGATCATAGAAACCACAAAATAATGATCAAAAGGCAAAAACTGCTCTCATCCAAAGCTTTTCCAAAAATTCACTAGTATGCACAGCTCAAAGTGAAAAGGTTCAATCATCAAAACAAAAACATGATGAAAGTCCAGCATCATCTCCAACAAAGCTTAAAATCCAGCATTTAACTTCACTAAATCCAAGTATGATATAAACATCAAAGTTCCATAACAATTAGAAACTAGAAAGAATGATAAGTCTCAACACTACAAGTTGTTCGATGCTCTTTAATATACCAAAAACCTTCCAAAACAGATGCTCCAGCTTTTGCTAATTCATCAGCGTGTGAATTCCTTTCATGATAGATGTACTTAACATCAACCAACTCAAACATATCTAATAACCTATTAACTTCTAGAAGAACCCAAGAAAGCTCAAGATTTTGGATTCTGAACTTACCATTGACCCAATTAATTACCAACTATGAGTCACCAAAAATCTGGATTTTATCGATATGGTTGTCTCGAACCAAAGAAAATAAAAGCTTTAAATCACAGAACTCTGCATAATTATTAGTACCAATTCCTAATCCAGCTTTAATTGTTATCGTCCGTCTTTACTTTCCCGAAAAGAGCCAAACAAGCAACCACTCATAAAAAAAAATTGAATGGAAAGAACAAAATGCTTTGATCATATTTTCAAAGTTGTGATGTCTCCTCCCTTTCAAGTGGCTTATTCAGGACTTTGATGGTGCATATTGAATAGAAAGAGAAAGACAACATATACCGAGCTTTATTAGCCATTTCCCGGTAATCATAATGAAATTAGGCAGTCTTGCAAACAATGTTAGAATGCCCATGTGTCTAACATTCAAACAACATGGCCACCAACGCCACACATCAATGCCTCATGTATACCAAAATGAAAACCCACTTGTTTCCCATCACACTCTAACTTAATTCTATTGTTTCTTTTCTCTTTTCTTCCTTGCCTCTTGTCTTCTCATGACATGCACTTCTCCTTCCTTAATCTACTCCAAGATCTCCTTCTGAAAAATATTCACCTATGATTTATTTATAACCCACCACTGCACATCCTTGGGATTTCTTGAAGGCTCTCTTCCTTGCGAAAAATATTCAAGGGTTGAGGCCAAGTACTTATCCACAAGCTCGCTCTCTCTATTCTAAAAAATATATCCCCAAGTCAATTGTTACGTGAGCATTGCAAATATTTTAGAATAGAGGTGTTATCTCTAGGGTTGTTCCTAGGGTATATTTTTGAATTTTTGCTTTGCATTGGTTTTTCTTGTTTTAAATTCCAGCTTGTTTTGAGTTTTATGATTGTTTGTTA